>JAIPRM010002068.1:0-32750 GCA_025469315.1 Stegophylla sp. TES_Ste_2020 | reverse complement strand
TTTTTTCTTATATTATTAACTTCCTTCGTTCAGAATTGTTTTACTGAAGAAATGATTTATCGTTTCTTTAAAATATAATACGCCCGTCAAGAGAATACCACCTGTCGTGCGAAGTACACCCATCGTGTGAAGTATGTCCGCTTTTTTTTAAATGTGCATCTACCTATTCTTTTATTCTACCACCCGCATAATTTTGTGAAAATTAAATACAATCAACACTGGATATGCTCATTCGTTTGCTTTCAGTAAATTTATGTGGATACCTAATTCATAATATTTTATACTTATTCAATAACATACGTATCATTTTAAGTGCTACCACTATTGATAATCAATAAATTCTAAAACAGCATCAATAGCAAAGTAATTATAAATGGTAAACTTATAGGGATTTTCAAAATTTGAAGTTTTTAAGTATGAAATGGTGTGATGTTTGCTTGTTATTTTGAAATTCCATTAAACTATAAAAAAAAAGTTCGATAAATATGTTAGAATAAATTTCTATTATTAACAACGCGTCAAACAAAGAAACAAATTAAACAGTAACCTCAAATTACATGAACAATGTGTAGATGCCGCTTAGAAAAAAAAAAAAAAAAAAAATGATATTATTAAAAACTACCACAATTTGCATGATTTTTAGTGATTATTTAATTTTATAACTTTTACATAACTATTTTTTTTTTTGAAATTCTTGGTAATATTTTTAATAATGTCTTTAGCTTCATGTTAAATGTACAAGTAGAATATCAACGTAGCGTGAATGAATATGGTAAAATAGAAAAAAAAATTATCATTCGGATAATAATGTCTAATCTGCTATTTTTTTTTTTCTGATAATGTGGTGCCATTGATGATTTAACTTCACTCTTAAAATTCTACTTTGTTATTAGTCTTGTCTTTGTCTTGTCAAAAAAACCTATCCCATACTTTTGTTACATTCGTTTTATAAATTGAAGCTTATACTTAATAATAATAGATTATACATTTTTTTTTATTATTATTATTATATTATTTATCTTTATTGGATAATCTAGATTCGTGGTTTTATGTAAAACGCTTGGAATTCATAACTCTCTTATGCCGCGGAATATTATTCGCACTTCAATACTCTGATCGTAAAATTATAACAACGCTCTCGATTACCGGCAAGCATATTTCATCAGACACAATAACCTACTAAAATATCATTTTCAATATGGATAATATTATATTGGTGCTGTATATACAATGGGGGTTGAAATATTTAATTCGATTTACGTACGCGTTTATTGAGGTAAATAATTTAAATTAAATTCGCGTGTGGATGCATGTTTTTACGCACTAGTAAATTAATAGTATTCGATATTATTTTTTTCAAAGTTTTTTTAGCGTTTTTCCCCCGCCACAAGTGGAATCGAAACGAAATTTTTGCACGGTGAATGTTCTCATTTTTATGAAACCAGTGACAGCTAATACAGTTTTAGGGTTGAATGTATGGCATATTTAGTTGATTAGGAATACGTTATGTCGGTATAAATCAAATAGGTATAATTATGTATTGTATAATTAGACGTGAGAGAGTTTGGCACTTGGAAAAAACTATTAGTAATACATATTGCGCTTATACTTCTATACATTTATATTTTATTATGCAGAAAAATTTATTCGTCAATCTTATGCGTTTGATCTTAGTGAGACAAATTGTAACATCATATAAATACATTAATTTATACACATTATTTTGTAATCAGTATAGTTTAATATATATATATATATATATATATATTAAGCCATTTATCTTAATAGTTAATTTCTTATAATATATTATTGTGAATTCGTGTATACGTGTATATATATTAAATTCTGAGTGGAGTGAAGAAGCTAGTGATTTTACAATGATCAATATTTCTTTTTGCTTTTTATGGAAATACTTTATTGTAAAAAAAAACTTATCCAATGTTTTACGTACAGTAACAACATTAACTGTAATAGTTATTGTAAAAATTCTACATATTCCGAAAACCACAAAAAACTGCAGTTAATATATAGTAAAAACAGTAAATCTTACCATTTACTTAAATTTGTATCAGTTTTTGTTCGTTTTTGGAAAAAAACATTGAGAGTTTCAAAAAAAGTACCCCTTTAAAGTATACTATCTTAATTTGTAATCGAATACCTATGCTTCATATGATACCTATACTGATTCGAGCGTTATTTCGATTTGAAAAAATGTTTCTATAAAAAAAATTAACAAAAACAAAAAAAAAAGAATTATTGTAAAATAACTGGCTATTTCACTTCACACAAAATCTAAAATAAACTATTTCATTTCAAAATGTATACTGTATATTTATGTTTTCATTATGAAAAATATTTAGTTTTTAAATTTTGAAGCTTGATAACTTGTTTTTAGGATTGTAATTTAAATTATCATAGACCAACAATATTTTTCTAATAGTTGCATTTTTTTTTTTTTACAGGTCTACCCACCGAAAATCCCCAAAAAACTGGAGAGCCATCGAATGCTGACGATGGGAACACTGATAAGCAACACGGCGTAGTCCGTGGAACTTCATTACCACTCGAAAATGACAATAATTTAGGAAACGAAATTATTAACACAGCTAAAGCTGCAATCAAAGATGATATTAGTGAAACAATTTTGGATATACCTGCGTCTGGTAACCAATCCGTCAATGAGCCTACCGTTACCGATCTCGCTGTAGAAAAACCTATCAAGGCTGAAACCGCTGTAACTTCGAAAACCTCAGTTGAGCCGTCCGCCGCTATTGAATCTGCAACAAACGATCTCGCTGAAGAAAAACTCATCACGGTGAAAACCGCTGTCGCCACAACCGTAGCCGAGCCAGCCAACAATCCCACAGCAGTGGAAACGAATGTAATGGAAACCGCCGTCGCTGGAAAAACTGAAGAGGTCATGGTAGAGTCGGCCACTTCGAATGTTGCAGTTACCGAAAATAACATAACTGGAAACGAAACAGAAGTCAAGCCGATCGCTTATGAACCGAACGTGGTGAAACAGCCCACACAAGTGGATACAAATGAAAATGAAATCACTGCCACGGCTGAACCCGAAGTGATCAAACCAAAACCAAACGATCTTGATATGATCAAACAACCGACATTAATCTTAACAAATGTGGACGGAATCGTTAGCGCGGTCGAATCCGCAGTGGACGAATCGGTCGTAAACGAATCCGCCGTCGATAAAGAAGAGCCCGCATCAGTCGAAACAAATTCAACAGGAGGAACACCAATCGTTGCAGCTGAAGTCGTAAACGAACCGGCCCCGGTCGAAACTCCAGTAGCGAAGACGATTGGAAACGAACCCTCCGTGGTCATACAATCGATCCAAGTCGACCCGACTTTGGACGGAGCAATTGTCGTGGACGAACAGACAGTGGTGCCGTCGAAAATCGAAATCGACGACGAAAAGACTGCCGTTGGGATTGCTGGGGACGCGGGAAAAGCCGGGAAAACCGAGGGAACAACTGTTGATTATGGTCCCGGGGTCAACGGTCACGACCAAAAGTCTGAAGACCTCGGTGAATTTTCGGGTCCAAAGGAAAACGACGAGGTCGGTGGGCCAAACGACATTGACGATGAATACCGTTTGACCATGATACAAAGCGTGCGGGAGGCCGTGAATCGGATATGTGAACAAGCCGTAGAGAAAACCGAAGCCATGGTGAAGAGCGGCCGCGGTCGCTACAACCCGACGGGCAGTTTACGCAAGATACGAGACGCCGACGAATCGGAAGCTGTGGACTGCGCAAGCAGTGAGTTTTCGTTGCCGCCGCCGCCGGTGGCGTCTGATTCGGTAAGTTTCAAATGTCTCGGTTTCGGGAATGGGTAGTAGTGAGTAATTCAATAGGAAACCCTAATCTGACCTTTTAACTCCACGTCCGAAGACGCGTCACATTTTCGAATAGTCGAGAAGGTTCTTTTGGCTTGTGAGAGGGATACCCGGGATAATACGACCGATGAAAGATCGCAGTGTTATCGAGATGTTTTTCGCAAAATCCCGGGTCGTATTATATTACGTCTAATAGCCCTGCAGTGAAGGCTTTTTGTGTTCGTACGATTTTTTTTTCCCGCCTATTATCACGGATTTATCTCAATCGCGGCACAGACACCCGGGTTGTTTGAGATTTCACGTTACGCAATAAACTCTATAGCGCAACAATTTCAATGGAAACACACATACAGATTTGTGTACGTTTTAATGTACACACGCGATGTCGTAGTATGAAAAGATAAATAATAATTTTTTTTAAAAAAAAGTACTATCACGGAACACAACTACGATATACCATTGCGTGAATAATTCTAAAACGCAACAGTCGTTTTTTTTTTGCGCTCTAACTGAATAATGTCACCGCTGCTGTGGGTTAATAGCCAGACAAATATATTATGCATACAAATCTAATGAGAATTACACTTTACCGTGATTTGCGTTTCAATTTACCGGAATTGTGTTTATTAAATAATACTGTTAAAACGTACGAACGAGCGGAGTAAACGTACACGCAAACACAATAATCTCATTGTTATAAATGCGTACTGTAATTTCATAACATCATACAAATATTTATTTATTATTAGGTATAACTAAACAAATTAAAATCTATATAAATTGACTTGATCACGGAGTACATAAAACATTCGTGTTTATCACACATGTGCCACAATACAAATACGCTTTAAGTTCAATGAATTATGATATTAAAATCATTATTTCTTCCTCTAATGCATTTAAGTGTTACTTTTAACTCAACGTCGATGCTTATTTAGCAGTCTAGTTTTTCTAAAAGACAAGTTTTCGAAACATAATCACTTTACCGCTCGTTATAGAAAACACTAATAACACACACGACTCGCATAAATGATATTAATTTAATTTGAAAACAATCTTGTTGATATAAATTACCCATCAACAAACAGAATTCAGTATCAATAAAGACATAATGTGTATCTATAAATTTAATGTACCTACTAAATCCCACGGCGACAACACTTTCGTCGAACTTCAAGTACGTTTACAAGCAACAGCTTTTTTAATTTACAATTTTTCTTTCTTTTTTTTTTTTTTTATTTTAACACCACAGTACTAATACCTATTCAAAGATATAATGCTTATTTTATCATCATCTTATATATTTTCTAAAGTTATCCGTAGATATTGCATAGGAGTCTGGTAAATATGTAATTACAACAAAATAACGCTCAGATAATAAGTTATAATAGTACAATAAAGGAATTAAAACTATTTTTTTTTTAATCTAATTATATGTTAAATATGAATTGTTTATATTCAAACAAACACCGATTATTGTAAATAGAATAAAAAATATTAGTTCACATTTCAGAAACAGAACAATAGCTATGTGTTACTTACAATTAAATAAAAACAGTTGATACTATTATATTGATTGTATGACAAAAAATCGGTTACACAGAAAACGACGAAAATCTGCACGAAAAATTAATAATGTTTTAATTATGTCATTGCTCCATTCATTCACAGATGGATTAATGACAACAATAAATTCAATGTTAAACACGCTTTTTGTCTATTGTAACGTCCGACAATCTTACCATTTCACTAGACTATACATTTGTTCATTACACTGTCAACGTCTATTTTAATATTAATTGTTATTTAACCATCATAAAGTTGTTTAGAACTATAATCTAATATAATTTGCATAAGTAAAGACGGTAAAAAACTACCTACACAAGTGAATAATTACTTTATGTGCATAATTTATCAATACAATAAAATTAACGAGATAATATTCCTTGCGCGTTTTTAACGAAAACAATATTTATGAAAATATATTTATATGAATCATAAGAATTATTGTAATTGATATTTATTCAGTTTTCATGAATCTTATTTTTATTTGAATGAAATATGTACTTAAAAAAATAACAAATTAAATTCAAGTAATTTATTTCCTTAGAGCTGAGTTGATTGGACAAGATTAGATTCGTATATTTCTTTGTATTATATGAACAAATATTTTGATTGTGAATATGCCTATGTATGTCATATAATGTCTATGTAAGTTATTTATAATACAAAAACACTTAAAGAAATTATCTCTACTGCTGTAATATTAGACTTGAATAATAAACTATTTAGAATCAATAAATATCCGGTGGATGTCAAAAAAATAAATATATTTTGAAACTTTAGTTTTAATATTATTATTATTATTATTATTGGGCCATAATATTTTCTTACAAAATAACAATATTTGTTTTATTTTATATTTTATATTATTATATAAATGTTTTTTATTTTTATATAAATGCATTACATTTAAATTATTAGCAAGAAAAAGTAAATAATTACAAATTATTTGTTCAAGAAGTTGAAAAAAAAAAGATTTAATAAACACTAACAACAAAAATATTAAGTTTAAAACATTTATTTAATCGAAGTCAATCGTAATACTAGGTTGTTTAACACGCGAAAAATCTTAAATAATCAAACTGAATAAATGATTGTAGTACAGTTTTCCCAAACCGTTTTTCCCAATACAATTTCCCAATCAATTTTTTCCAATTTCAGTATTTACCATAAAAATATTCTTCCAACATATATTTTTACAAATTTAGTATTTAAAAAAAAAACAAAAAAAAAAAATGATCATAATTTATAATTTTAACTGTTTTTATTTATTTATTTTTTTTATTATTCATTACATTATTTATAGGACGAGTTTATTGATAGCAATTATATTACTCCATACTTTACAATCATTGGTCATAATTTACAATTTTAATTATTTTATTTAACAATAAATAATTTCTTATATTTGATAAGATATATTGATAGATTTGGTATTGTTAAAAATAACTTTTAGGAAAAATGGCATTGAAAAAAAGAACTTTCGGGAAAAATTTTATTGAGAAAGAGAACTTTTGGAAAATAAAAAAATGTGAAAAACAAATAAATATAATAAATAATAAGCACATATTTGCATAATGATACCAACTTGAAAATATTTTGAAAATTTAAAAAACAGCATGGTTTAAATGGTGCATGATTGTGCAAATGGCTTTAAAATATATTATTATCATTGGATAATATAACTAATTTAAAGTTAAATTTCTAATTTAATGCCTCAAATAAAATAAAAAATTAATATTACAGCTTATTTAGGAAAGTTAAATTTAAAAATCTCCATAATTAATCTTAAAATTATTCACGTTGATCACTATTCACTATGAAATACATTTTTAGATTCAAATACTAAACAAGGAAGTCACATTGGACATTAAGCGGTTTAATTTTTTTATTTGTTGTTGTTTGAAAACATTATCAAAAATCAATGATCTCTCGTACTTTGACGCCTGTGTAAAATAATTGTCAATTTTAAAATGTAGTGTTTACTCTAATCTCTCATTAAGTAACGCTGAACTTAGTGTATTATCACTTAACTTGGTATCAACATCGTAATAACAACGTGTCTACTGCTAATATTATTATCGTTCTCTCATATGGTTATTTATTACGTGAATTTATTTTTTATTCAAATTCACATTTCCAATTTATTTTATTTTTCCTAAATAAAATTCGGAACTAAATGGATAATTTAATAATTACCCTGTGACCATTATACTATAATATTATGCTTTTAGTAATGTTAAATATAATATAACTGAGAATTTTACAGGCATCCACGGCTCAAGAAATATCATGGCCACCTCCGCCACCTCTTTCAGAGGCGGAGGAAGAGAAAACCATTGCACCTGCCGGGTTCTCGTTTGATTTACCAGATCCCCCGACAGAAATGGATCAAATGGATTCAGATTCCGATAAACTAGATATATCTGATGAGGATATGAGAGCAACTGGATTGCCATCAGATGATGACGAAAAAACAAATACAGAAATTATTGGTAGGTATAACCATCTCAAGTAGAGCAAATGATTGCATAGCTGTGTTTTAGAAGTAGAAATTAGCATAAAGAAAAAAAAAATGTGAAATTATTAAATATTTATATTAAATTATAATATTATATATTGTTTTTTGTTTGTAGTGTACTGCGGTAGAGTAGTGTAGAGCATGTAGTTCGTATCATTTAGTTAATTATTGTTTTAATTTTGATATTAAGTATTTTATATGGAATATTTAAGTAAATTCCAGTTTGTTCATTATTTATTATTTAATTATTATTATTATTATTTTTTTTTTTCGTAATTTAAACTCTTTTTGTTATCTTAATAATTTATATTTTAGGTGTAAGTATGTATTGAATTTAGAACAAAAAAACTTTTATTTAATATTAATAACCTTCAAAATAATAGCACTGTAATTCTATAGCACTTGTGAGTATAAAAACAAAAACATACATTATAATTTCTTAATGCAAATTTAAAATATGTTTTATTAAAAAAAAAAAAAAAACATTAATTCTATCATATATGTTTTTTATGTGATACTGGAATGGTAATAAATACGGTAAATTCAAATTTGTGTTATAAGTGATAAACAGTGTTGTCCAATAGATAAATTTATCTAGATATCTCATCTAGATAAAAAATGTAGTATCTTTATCTTATCTAGATAGAAAAAGAAATTGTCATCTAATGTTCATCTAGATGAAAATAATGGCCATCTAGATAAATTTATCTAGATAATTTACAAAAATTGTTGTCTGTATTCGACTAATAAAGTTAAAAAAATTGGATACGAAATCCCGCTATTCATGGTACACTGGGTCAAAGAAAATATAAATAAATACCTAATATGATTCGGAACTATTTTTAAATTTATTTTTCTGAAAAACTTTCAAATTATTGTGCACAGATAATACATTCATAATAATATTAGTAAGTAGTATTATTTAAGTATTAATACCATAGACATATATGGTATATATAAATATATATATTATTAATCAATGGTGAATATGCAGATTCTATGAAATAAAAACATTGATAATAATAACCAGTCAACAACAGGTAGACACATGAAAAAACAATGTTTAATATTATATATTATGTATTTATAGTATTTGAAAGTATAAAGTTCAGATGTCAGACATGAAAATTCAAATACCCAATTATAAAATCTTTAAGCCTATTCTGGTTATTTCCATCGTCACGCCACCTTCTTGCTTACCTATTTGACTCCCTCTTTGAAACAATTATCACTAACTTGAAAAATGGCATATTACAATATTAGTCATGACTCATGTGTAATTGTGTGCAGAGCTGAGCTGTTTTTCTTATGTATATCAGTATTTATGTAAAATTCATAAAAATTGCATTTACCAATATGTAAAATACAAACTACAATATTCTGAAAAAAGGTTGAAACTTTTGAACAAGTTTACCTAAAAAAATGATCATTTTAAAACACTAGCTTAAAAAAATGTTGTGTACGTTTTGTTTTGATTACTTATTATTTAATATTTAGTATAAAAAAATGTTTATCTCTTTTTTTTATCTAGATGAAAATGATTTTTTTTTTTATCTATATCTAGATAAATATCATTTTTGCAGTATCTATCTTTATCTAGATAATTTCATTTTGATTTATCTTATCTTTATCTAGATATTTTTTTTTTATCTAAGCACAACACTGGTGATAAATACGCCTCTGTTTATGTATAATACATTCGTAACTTATTATTATTATTATTGTTATATGTACATATTAATAGTGTTTTCCTGCTTTATATGTATGATAATATTTTGAGCTTAAAGCAAAACAATAAGGTTGTTTGCAATATGCTACTGAGAAAAATAATACAACTGAATAAATATAATATTCTTGTAGGTAAGATATTTTCTTAATGTAAAATTATAACCTGAAAAATATTTTAGTTATGTTTCAATAAAATAAAGAATTAAAAGATATATTTCTTACTGAATAGTCAAAGAAATATTATAATTTTAAATAATATATTAGCAATATAAAGGTTTTATTTTTGATCATCATCCAAATGAAATTTTTATTTCGTAATATATATTGTAAAAATTTAAAAAAATATATAAATAAATAACAATATAATAAACATATATTATAAAAAATATTTTAAATGTGTCATATCAAAATTTATCGGTTCAATTCATAAAACAGTGCACACATTCATAAAATGTAATAACGGAATATTATCAATTAAATCCACACCTCATACCTAGAATTTTTATTCATAAATTATGAGTAATGACCAATCCTTATTTCATTTTTTATTTTGAAATTTTATATTGCATACTTTTTTTTAATTTGATGAAATTGAAAGCATTAACCCATTAGTATGAGTAACAAATGTGTCTCTCGATAATCTGTATCGGAATAAAATTAGAAATATGTTTATTTTTATAAAATAATAAATAATTTCTCTATTTTAATATTAGTCTTGAAGAATTTAATATTATTTTTACCTGTAAAGAGTGTAAAGATAGGTTTAACTCACTAGTTTTCATACTGCACACAGGGGCTGATTAAGACCAGTTGGCATTTTTTATTTTTTTACTCAAGGCAATGATATTATTGATGGTCTTAAAAACATAATGAAATGTAATGTATTTCAGAGATGACTATTGAGTGATCGAAATAAGAGTTCCAAACAGTGGTGACTTTCATCTAACTTCAAAGGGGGGGGATTAAAATTTTAAGCCTCATACCCCTCCAAAAACCATAATAATAAAAAATTCTTTGTAATTAACATACAAGTTACATATAAAGAAAAACTCCCAGGGAGGGGCAATCACCTCAATTGCTCCCCTTAAAAACACCATTGGTTCCAAACCTCTATTATACATTTCTTTTTAAAGTGAAAAAGTAATATGAAGTTTACAAGATAAATGTATTGGGTTGACGAATACCTATCTATAATCTATATAATGTGTATTTTACTAAAAAAAAAAAATGTATTAAAAAATAATAATTTCTAGCCTCAAGCACATATCGGAAATAATTCTGAATACTGAGTGAATATATTTTGTGAGAAAATTCCACTTTTCATCCACCCGGCTCACACTATATTTATTAGTACTTCATAAACTAAACTTAATAACTATAAATACATTTCACAATGTGAAGGAAAATTCTATTCAGTGGGATATTTAAGGGAGGAATATAGGGCATAGATCTCTCTTTAACCATTTTTGGCTTTTTCGTATTATTATGTGGACAAATTACAATTTTTTTCCGATTTGTGAAAAATTATAGATGAAAAGAAAGATTTTTAAAAAGCAAGTTATACTTTGCACCATTGGTATTCTTCATTCCTCGGCTGAGACTTGATAGTTTTAATAAATTTCATAGAAATGATAAATCATTTTTTCGACAAAACAATTTAAAGCTGAGATTTCGTTACGATGGTAACCAACGTTAAAAATAAATTAAATTTAAAATAAATATTAATTGACTATTGTGTTACCACAGTTAACATATCCAACAAATTAATTGGTTGCTATCAAATTTAATTTAAAGAAATAAAATGACGAAAATGAAAATTTTTTGCTGTTTTTTTCTGCAACCCTTCATAATCCCACACACTCTGTGTTCTCAGAAAGAGAAAAAAATTAATTAAAAAATAATTAAACATCATAGTAAAATCATAAACTTCTTTGCTCTTCTTCGAATCTAAAAATAAAAATAATAAACATCATTGTAAAATCATAAGCTTTTTTGCTTTTATTAAAACCTAAAAGAAGAAAAAAAAAGAATAAACATCATTGTAAAAATACTAGCTTCTTCACTTCGTTCAGAATCTAAAATAATGACTGCAGACGAGTATAGGTATTTTATAATAATCAAATTATCCAATGTTACTCTACATTTAGTAATGTTATTAAGTTTTTTAAGAGTTCATTTAATTCGTATTCGTTAATTCGGAAAACTACTTTGTAAATCGTTCATTACACAACGACAACCGTCCAATTACAATGAATATGTGTATTTTAAAATGGTAAAAGTATATGTGTGCAGAGGGGTATCCCCCTCCATATAACGTTCTCTCGTATAATTTTTGAACGGAAATATACTTATATATATATATATATAATATATATATATAATATATTACGAACACGAGTGAAATACCAATCGTGCGCAACGTTTCGCGTGAACACTAAGCGACAAATTGTGAATTTTTTGATTTTATTTCTTTCGGTAACGTCTGGATAAAATGTGACGCGATAAATAATTTCACACGTTTCATAGTCACACGTCATAATGATAACAATAATATAATACGGCCACAGCAGACGATTCCACGTGGATGTCTCATGCGACTGCACCGTATAGTATAGTAGTCGTCGGCAGTGTGTACCTGTATGTCCCGTATATAACGAAAATCGCAGCCGTGACGTGAAACTGCGGGCAATTTCCATTTCCACGAGCACACGTCTTACGTATTAACGCGAAACATCGCATTAAGCAAATGACAAATGTTTCCAGTGCCGGGGAAACTGCTCGACGTCCGATCGATACCGCCGTAGCTTTTAGCCCGTAGGTACGGAACGCGTTAATAGTTATCCATTATACTGTATCTAATAAATTACGGGCGGAGGGAAACGCGAACGGTCCGTTTTATACGCGGTAGGTACCTATCCATTAATGTGATATTCGGAGAAAAGTATGTGCATAAACAAATAGGTACCGCGTCACTGTTTGAAACGCGGTGGTTCGCACAATGAAATTGCCCGGGGCTTTTATTTACGACGGGAACAATAATATATTCTGGGCCCACACCTACCTACCCGACTGAATTTCATTGTTGAGAATTATCATTAGAATTATTTAATTTTCTATTGAACGCCAAAGTGCAGCTAGTATTTTGTTTGACGAAGTTATAGCTGCACGATTCGATGAAAAAGCCAGAAAGTAGGAAAGTTTTTTCTTTCATTTGTCAATAGTTACAATACAATGTGCTTTGACTTTAGATTATGTTTATTACTCACTACTTATTAATTAAATTATACACTCCTACATTAATTTTTTTTTGTCCATTGCCTATTTTATATTATTAAGTGTTCTAATGAAATAAACATGATATCATCAGTAATAATAGGTAGATTTTTTTATTTTATCCTCAGTTATAAATTTACAAATCATAGCTAAACGAAATGTATTTATATGGATTTGAATAATATCATGATAAAGAAAATTTACAAAGACGCCAATACAGTGTAGGATACAGATTTTTTTTAGCCTGGGAAAAGTATAGAATCAGCGCCTTTTTTTCTATTTCATGACACCGAATATTTTTTTTTCTTTTTGCTATTAAACATTTTTCAATTGTTCGCCCTTTGGTGAAGGCACCAGTGGAAAATTCCATTCATCCCTCTCACCCTAGATACGGTCTGGTGTGAATGTAAACCTGAGATGCAGTTTTGCCATTGCATTGGGGTGTATAAAAATTGTGTGATACCAATTTTACTTCATCGTGACATATAAAAGCGAACCTTTGGGTTCTACCCATAAGCGCAACTAGAACAAAATATTTGGCTAAAATGATTATTTATTAATTTAGCCCCCCCAAAATACATTAACCTTTGGCATTTTTCAAGAAATCTAGGGGGCTATGAGTGGTTTTGAGGGGGCTTAGCCCCCCTAAGCCCCCACATAGTTGTACCTATGGTTCTACCCCTCCACTGCCACCTCAAAATCAGTATTACATATTTTAATTTTAAATAAGGTTTATATCTTAAATACTAAATTAAAACATCTTCAAATTCTTTTTTGATACCTTTAAATTGGTGGCTGTAATTGGGGTCCCTGTATACCTTTTTAATGTTAATTGCGTCCCGAATATTTTTTGGTTACATGTAAATTGTGTCCGGTGAATTATCTAGATGTATGTAAATTACGTCTGACGAAAGGATATAAATTAAAGCCAATATTTCCCTTCCCACTTTATGGTGTTTATGTAGACTACACCTAGAAAAAGTCCGAAAAATTCTATTTAAATCATGATTAAAAGTTTGGTACTATTATATTGAGAGTTACTCCGCTCCGCTGTTCCGTTTGCTTTGCTCACTTCACAGAACTCCCGTTGCTTGCTTCACAAACTCGTATTACATCCCACACGCTTTGTGCTCGATTCAAATCGATATCAACTCTCGGCTTTGTTAAGTTATTATTATTATTATTATTTAACAAGTCGATTACAACGTGCTAAAAACTAAGAAAAAGAAGGAGATCGTTAAAAAAAGTCCGCAAAGAAAAAAACCCCTAAAAAAACTGTTTCGAACAACAAAGCCTGGTTATTGCTCAACTAGTGGTTTATAGGAAGATATATATTATATAATATAATAGGTCTATTGTAATAAGAAGAACATAGTTTAAAATATAAAATACAAATAGTATACAAAAAAAATAAAATAAATAGTACATAGTTATATTAAATATGAGAGAACAAAATAAATATTTCTGGAATAAATGTCACTAAGATGTATTAGGTGTCAAATAACATCGCGTATATACGTTAATAAAATATGCGATGCTAATTTCGCGCTACCTATTCATCCGCCAACAAAATACACGCGCACAAGTTCGTTTTTCCAATCTTTCACTCACGTCACTTTTTCCCGGTTTGCGGTCGCACGTCACAGCAACAACGCCTTGTACACGCGTCGTATGTCGTCCGTTCATATGTACAGCTCACGTACAACTTCACGTACACGCTCGAGCAGACGGAAAAAAAAAAAAAAACCTTTTCAAAGCTCGTCGTCACCAGCGGAGTGTTTGCCCGCCATTAAAATATATTTTTCTTTTTTATTACGCGCTGTTTATTTATTGTCTTATTATTATTATTATTGTTTCCCCGTGCCCGACGACTTTGTTCGCACGTCACATCGCACATCGTCGCGTTTCTGTTTTGTTTTAATTTTTTCTCCTCCCCCCACTCTTATTTTCACGTCTCGCACACAATAATGCCGTTTTAAATTGATCCTTTTTAAAAACTATTGACCTCTGCCGCGTCCAGTGTCAATTGACGATCGTTTGTCGTCGCATTATGATTGTGTCCGCGTCGTACGTCGTCGCGTCGCATTATATTATTATATTATTATTACATGCGCTCGGCCATTGGATGCAGTCATTTGCATGTAACCGACCGCCGCATAACTCGCGTCCACATCACTCCATACATACACTCACGCGCGCGCACATTCATACCGCCGACACGACCGAACTTTAGTCTTCCGCCGGACGGATTCGAATGTCCTCGACGTGACCGTCTCCCGAATTCTGCTGGACCACTACGGCGCGACGATCAGTACACTGCCCGCAGTGCACACGACCATTGTACGCGCATCCATATTTTTCGTCTGCGCGTCACATTCCGTCGATTAACTTCAGGTACGTAAGTGCCGTGCGTCGAGTGCACGGAAAATTTGTAAAAGAATGCGAACGAATTCCGAAAAAAACAAAAAAAAAAAAAAAAATGGTACAAACAGGTATGTAAGTACCTTTCTATATGCCTAACGACGATAACTTTTACGCTGAGTGGAAATGTTTTGTGTGCATTGCGCCCCGAAGGGTTGTTGTTAATTGTGTTGTTGTTGTTGTTGTTGTTGTTGTTGCTGCTGCTGCAGTTGTTGTTACAATTCTATGTTCATGACCCGGTCGGGTGGCCGGGCAGTCGCGTGGTGATCGGGCCGGAAAAAGACCGGACCGAGTTGGGCCGAGGTTTGAAAAATAATACGCGTTGCCATACCGGACGGCCCTCCTGCGGTGGTGGTCACAGCTTATTATTTTTTTTTTTCTAGTTTCTATTTGTGCGTTTTTGTTCTGTACTCGCGCTAAGTCCGAGTAAAAAACTAACGAAACATATATTGGGATATTATCTCTCCGTGCACCTCCATCGAACACATTTTTCAGAACGGAAATTTCACTCCCTCCGCCTGCTGCACTATTTCCAGGCACGCACATAATATGAAACATAATAATTAATTTAAAAATAATAACACTCTAGGTACATTTTAATAATAAGAGTAAAAATTATGATAAGTCACTGGACTCATTCGACAACGAACAGATAATTGACTGAAAACCAATTATTTATTTGATATAAATTTAAACTCCACTGTAAGGAGTCCCAAAATTATATTTAGTGTCATGTAGTCATTATTTTCGGTATCATGCATGTGCTGTAGTAATTGAAAAAATTTAAGTATATATATTTGTGTATAATACATGTGATGAATTTAAAAAAAAAAAATTATATTTTAGTATTTTTGAACTTTTAAGATTCTGTGCAAGTAATTCTTTGATAATATAATAAGAGTATAATACCTAGTATAATAAGCATAAATTAGAATGACATTCTTTAAAATATTTTATCATATTGTCTTTTCTCGGAGGGAGGGGAAAAGGACTGGTTCACTCAAAAATTGTGAGTGGGGTGAATATGGTCGTAGCGGAAAATTTACCGTATTCCAAATAGAATAGTAAATCGGATGTCATTCACTATTTCACCACCCTTGTATATAAAAAAAAAAAAAACCACTGCCACCATCAACGACGACTGCAAGGATAAATATTTCATAAGCTATTCATCGCGTTTTTAAAAAGACTGTACTACTATTAATATTAAACGTACGTTCGCGCGACCACTCGAGCCTTTCCGTCTTTTCAATAGACTCGACGCGTACCGGAACGCCACTGCAATAATAACATAAATAGAACATACGCATAGGTTCACTCATTTCTCCAGAGTCCGCTTCCGTCGGTTCTTAGCCGCACACCACACCCCTATGCAATCCGACATTAGTAATATATTGAACTCCGAGTTCCCGTTCACCGTTAAACAAATTAAAAAAATAAAAATCACACCAATATTTGCAAACGACTTGCACGAATTTTCACCGACAAATCCGAATTTATTAAGATTGTTCACTTGTTTTTCGAACGCAGCCAACTTTGGTACCGGCCGACGGTATTAGCTTAACATTTTTCCTAGGTCATATTATTACACTTAGGATAAAAAAAAAAAAATAACACAATATTTTATCGTTTAAAAAATTAAAAATAATTTAACGTAAATATGCTCAAATCACAACATGTTCTCAATTCGTTATACGGTTTATCGTGTTTCTGGTTCATAAACGTAATACCATAATAATATTGACAATGTCTTGTGTTATTAATGTATTGTATTGACTACAAATATGTTTATGATACAAATATACGAGTGGGATGCTGTAACCTTTGTATCGTGACTCCTTAAATTGTATTTATTGATTAGGTCATACCCTACCTACAATATTGTTGCTAATGTTGGAAGGAGAAGGATTCGAGGGACCACCAGAATGCGTATCACTGAAACAAAAAATATCATTGACACCTATAATAGTACCACCTACTTCATAAGTCCAAATGGAGTAAAATATCTGTGAAACTGTAAATTTTATTACGTTTATAAAAAAAAAATAAAAAATAAAATATGAATAATCGTATATTAAGTACAGTAATTTAAAGCAATAATTTAGCAAATTTCTATATCGTCATCAAAAAGAGTTTAGTTTTAATACAGATTTATGTCTTACATTGATTGTGGAAGATAAAAATGATTAATTAATATTCGATAAAACTATTTTGTCACCTATTTAATTTTTGTTATAAGTAATACATTTTTAAATATCGGAAAGTATCCAGAAAAAAAAAAACAGTTTAATTTTAATTTTTATTCATAAGTATAAACACGCATTATTAAATAAATTACTAAAAATAAATCAAACCTAAATTGTTACTGATCATACACTTGAACATGATATTCTAAACTTGTAAGGAAAACTACTTAAGTTATTACACCATATAAAATTAATAATTTAATCATAAATAATTATGGTTTTTGATTGTCAATGATTCTTCAGATAGTTTAATTAAAAAAATAAATCAATTTTTAATTATTTTCATTTAACAGTATTTTAAATAAAAATATTACTACAATAAATTCGTAATGATATAGATAAATAAAGATAAAGATTATAAAGTTAACTTAATTAAAACTAAATTAGGAAATACTAGTAAAACATATCTCTAAATTTAAATTTCCCTTTAATTTGTATAGTATAGCTATTGATGTACAAATTTAGGTTGTTTTCAACATAAATATTTGATTTTTAAATTTCATTTATTTTTCAACAAAAAACTCAAAATCTAACATCAATTCATATTGCTACTTCGATTACGTATATATATATATTTACACATTTTGCTTTTTCTTTTTCATAATATAAATTCCAGTCCTAGTTATCCAGACTCAACATCACGTATGATATACGTAAGCGTATATAGAGTACATCTCAGACGCCGAGATTCACGTAAAAAAACGGGGAAAAAAAACAATAACAATAACGTGCGGAAAAAATAACAAGGGTTCGGTGAAACTGACTCAATTTATCGCCATTTTTTGTTTTCTCATATATATATATATATATATATTTTTATCACGTTGTCATCGGTCTCAAATTATCACACTGTTGTTGCAGTATAAGCGTATATTTTCTCACACTACCGTGCACAGTAGCGTGCTTATATACAGGGCAGATTGGGCACCTTATTGAAAAAAGGTTTAGAAATATTTATTATAGAAAAACATTTTATAATTATTATAAAATGTCCAATTTGAAAATATGTATTCACTTATCTTTAAGTAAAATTCCCATATTATTATTATTTATTAGTTTTTCTTATTGCCACAATTTACAGACCTGATAATTATCATCTAGTCGCTATCTGCAATATTCAGTACCAATACTTGAGTATTATTTTAGAACTTGATCATTATATTATGTTAGGTTATAAAAAAAAAAATTCTAAATTTTCTTCCACCAAAATATTTTCAATATTATTTTCTATCTAAATTTAAATTTTCATAAAGTTTGGATAAAAAAATTAAGTTTTAAAGGCGTTTAAGTCAAATTATGCATAGTTTTTCCCAAGTTTTGGAAAAATTATTGCAAATTTCAAAAAGTTAAATCCAAAAAGTACCATTGAGAGGAACATTGTGATTCAAAAAGTTGTTGATTTAAACTTTTGGATAAGTATTTCTATGCGAAAACGTGTACACATAAAAAAAAAAAAACATTATTGTAAAAACACTAGTTTCTTCATGCCATTCAAAATTTAATATTGGACATACTTCGTACCATGGATATTCTTCACTCTTTAGACAGAATAGTTGTGGTGTGTATGCTGAATTTTACGGAAACGATAAATCATTTTCCAATAAAATGATTCTAAATGGATATTTTGTGAAATAAGCAAGGCTATTGTTACTAGTTCATATGAATTAATACAAAATTTAAAATAAATTATTAAACTCAACAATTTAATAACATAAATACATAAAATAATAATAATAATAATATAATGTACATCGATTTAATTATTCGTAAAACGAAAACTTTGATGTGTTTTGATATTAAAACTTTTGTAATTGGAAATTGAATCAGCGAATTTAATCTAAACTATAAATAAAATTATACCCACATATGAGTAAGCTTTGTTTAAAGTGTTGATCAACAATAATCATTGTAAGACCCCTGGCTTCTTCGCTCCACTCAGAATCTAAAATGTATACAATCTTTATTTATTTCTTAAGATATTCAGCCAATAAATTATTTAACCTGGTTTTTCTCGAATTCAATAACATATTTGCGTATGCCTATGAAGTCATTTAGTAATCAATCGAAAAGCCCAGAACAGGTACAGAAATACGTAAACAAAAAATTTCATTTTAAAATTGTCTTGATATCATAACATGAGAGTAACAGTGGAAGCCACCGACAAATCGCGTTAGTCAAACCACTTCTATTAATTAATTTCATAGTATCTGCAAAACCCCAAAACCATTATTTCCGCTGCCATCGAAACTATTCATGATGGTTATAAACTGGGTAGGTAATTGGATATACATAGATCTATCAATTTCACCATCCTACTAAGTTTGGTCACGATCTGAATGCGTCATTTGTCGAGCCAGCCTTAAGTTGAACAGTACAAACATTAATCTGAAAATTACAGCATTCTTAAAGTTGCTGTTCAGAAATTAATCGTTACTCGTTTATTTCTGTGGATGATTGAAATAAAAGACAGCACAAATGTTATTATTACCGTAATATAAAAATAAAATTAAACTTCATTTTAATATCCACAATCATGCATTAATTGGCTTTTGACGATGATTAAATGTTTGCTCACATTTTTACATACTTCCCATTAATTTATTATCATAACTCTTTTTAATAATTAACTCATATTTGTCCAATACGCTGTATTAAATTATAAACGTAAGATAACTCGTGTATGAATAAAGTCAGTCATTTCTTCCCCGTCAATCATTTCTTTGTCTGATACATTTCTCCTTAAGATATTTTCAAATTATTTTTTATTTTATTTTTTAAATTTATTTTTATTTCCCTGTCAAGTATAAACAAATAAATTTTAAACTATTTATTTATTAAATACTTTGAAGTTCCAAATTAAGAGCGATTTCAATTAAATAGTTTTTGAGGTCATTTTCTTTTGATGTGGCTACAATATTTTCTATTCGAATTACTATTTATTGATTCTGTTTTTCTCCTCTCTGCTTGTGGTTTTTGCCAATTTATCTAACCAATTTACTTTTATCCCAATAAAATTCAGTGTTAAGTAGTAACGTTAAATGTGTTACACGCAGAACCTGATGAAATTTTTTGCCACCCATAGGCTATGATAAATTTCTCAAAATGTTTTAGTTCTTGGTATTTTATTCCATAAACTGATATGTAAAAGGGGCTTCATGCCCCTACACTTTTACTTTTTTACAGCATGTAGGTGACATGAAATTGTATAGACTATAAACCCAATTTATAAGAGAACAAAATAAATTTAAAAATCAAAATAATCTGGCGTTGGAACTGATGACAATATTACTTACCAAGCTCTTGGTATTTCATAAACTTGAAGTTTGATTTACCAAAAGATAAATAAATAATTATACCGCCCTACATTTTAAATAAAATAGTAATGTAACGTGATAAAAATATTAAAAAAAATAGTGGACGTTATTTAATTATTAATTATAAATGTAATTGTAACTGTAATGTAATTATATTGTGTACGTAACATAATTTTATTACATTTTAAAAGTAATTTAATCAGCAATGTCTAAATTTTGCTCTTTAAGAACTTAAATATCTCAACCATATAGTTGGATGAAATTATATTATACCTAAGCTAATGAAGGAAAAAATAATCTATTCCAATCTTTTTAGTGTTAAATAATGTTCCAATTAATGGCCCAATATGGTCATGATTTTACTCAAAACAATAAATCTATTCTTATAGTTATTATATTAGGTTTTACTCTAGTTAGATATTACAAGAAAAAGTTGGTAAAAACGACAAAGAAATATCTTACTGGGTAGTGGGTACCATCATATTAGCCTAGTTTCATTAAAATACGTTGAGAAAACTTAAAGTACCTATATATTTCTGATTGTAAATATCGTCATTTTTTGTATTATTTAGGGGTATAAGGGTGTCCTATTAAAAAATATTAGTTAATAATTTTATTAATTTACAAAAACTCACGAAAATATAACTTTCTATAACATTTGTAAAAAAAAAAAACTATATTACCTATATATTTTTTTCTATGCTATTTGTTTAATTTTATTCCCCGAAAAATTTCTTAGTACTGCCTGTGTCAAAATAAAATGCTACATTCGTTTCATTAGGATTTTATTTATCACTGATCATCTGTGAGTATCAATGCGCATAAAACTTAAATCGTTAAAATGAATTACTTGAAAAGTGGCTAGAGTATAGTACATTTTATTTCATATTACATTAATCTTCAATATCATCACGTAAATTTTACTATTTAAAGTTAACCAATATTTTGAATAAAGTTTTAATTTTATTTTAAAGATACAAACAATTTATTACAACACATTTTTCTTTTTAATTCATGGCAATGGATTTTCGATTAAAAACTATGTAATATACATTTACCATTGGAGCACGATACTTTAGTTTAGTTTTGTTTTGGTTTTTTTTTTTTTTTTTGTTTTCTCGACCTTTGTTTATGTCATACACTCATACATTTTGTGCATTTTGACGCCCATTCATTCAAATGGACTTGAACACTATAACCTACCATGGGGTGGCCATATGTGCCGTATTGTACGTGAGTGTACTTTATTTTAACTGTCTGTCTCGTGGTACCCTCATCTGTTTTCCAGACATCAAAATGTGCTCTTTTTCCTAAATATATTATGCATACGTTCCACTATTGAATTTTCAACTACAAAATAACTTTTAATTTTTAATAACAGTTTACAGCGTGAAAATTAAAGACATAATACACGATAATATATTAAATTAACGAGTAAAAAATTAAGTAAATTTACAATACTAAGTTTTTTGTATTTTATGTGTTAACAACGATCACATTAAAATCATAGTTCATCTATGATTGTTTCATCATCATTCAAAATTCTCAATACTTAATAAGTATTG
Organism: Stegophylla sp. TES_Ste_2020; assembly: GCA_025469315.1. Classification (NCBI taxonomy): domain Eukaryota; kingdom Metazoa; phylum Arthropoda; class Insecta; order Hemiptera; family Aphididae; genus Stegophylla; species Stegophylla sp. TES_Ste_2020. The sequence continues at coordinate 10,260 of JAIPRM010002068.1, read as the reverse complement.
AGAATTTTGAAATATGATTTGTCTTAAGTACCAACTGGGTGGGATTTCAGATCTATAGATAGTAGAAATACTGATCGAAACTTTTGGACAAGTATTTCTATACAAATTTGTGTTCACAGGATGAAAAAAATAAATAAATAAAAATATAAAAAAAATTAACATAATTTAAAATCATATCATTTTTGATATGACCCAGTGTGTTTGAAATTTGAATTCAATACTTATTATTATTATTTTTTTTTAATTCATATGAAAATAGAATAATATTATGCAGAAAAACTAATGAGTGTTTTAGAATGAGCGTTTTTAACATATGGACTAAAAAATAACCATGCAGACAGATGTACACCGCCAAATTTGAACTTTTTATAAATTTTATTCAAGAATAAGTTTTACACGTCTATAATGTTTTAAGTGGTAAATATTTTAATTTAACTGATCATTGTGTATGGTCTATCTCATGAAATTAAAAAAAAAAAAAAAAACAGTTATAATATTTTTTTATGAACTATGACAGTACAAATATACAGAAAGAAACGATGATGTTAGTTACTTTCAAAGCAAGCATGTTATGCAATAAGCTAAAAATTTAATTTTGACTCGTGTATGTAGAAGTGTGTATGTGCTATGTATTCATGGTTGCCAGTGCTGTCTGTAAAGTCATTTACAATAATTATAAACAATTTGTTATTCCATTTCAATAAATGAACGTTAATTACTATGATTGATATTAAAATCATTCGCTGTTGTATAGAGTAAGACTAAAAAACTCCAGATAAATAAATCAATATTTTGATCGCTTAAAAATAACAGTTGTTGAACCGAGCTTCACACAGACGAATAAACCTTGAAAATATTATGCAAATTTTGCATTGATGACTGACCGAGGTTGATGTGTTTATAGTTATTTGCGACTCACTCTTAGCGCCTACTACAACACTAGACGTCTATTAGCAGATGACTTTTATTTGAAACCGATAATGTTTGTGCATTTGTACGACATATTTTGTATTTTTGTAAGCTATAGCCCCATTTTCACCACAGAGTATTCCAAATGTTCCCCGAACTATGTAGACAGATGCATTCAAAAGATAAGATACTATCTGCCGATTTACCTATATCATATATATTTTAATTTTGAGCGTAATTTATGTTGCAAGTGTTTAAACTATAATGATATTAAATTAATTTTTATTTATTTTATGAGATTATGGCAACTGTTTATTTCTGTGGATTTAAGAGGCGGTAAATAATATGAATAATATGATTTTATATATGAATTCGATTGCAGCAATTTGGAAAGTTTTAAATAAATAAATATATAATATAATTTACTTATTTTAGATTCTGAATGAAGTGAAGAAGCTAGTGTTTTTACAATGATGTTTATTTATTTTTATTTTTTCTTTATTTTTTCTTTTTTTTTTTTTTTGTGTACAAGTTTTCGTATAGAAATACTTGTCCAAAAGTTTCGATCAATAATTTTTTGAAACCGGATTTGCCTCTAATTTGTACTTTAAAGAAGTCATTTTTTGAATTTCTCAATTCTTCAATTTTTTTTTTTTTGGAAAAAACTACCCAAAATTTGACAAAAACGACTCGGAATCCATCATTTTTTGATCCGAATTTGATGAAAATTTAAACATAGATAGAAAATCCTATAAAAAAGATTTTGTCGTAAGAAAATTTTGAAAATATGAAAAAAAATTTTGGACATTTTTCGAAAATTTTTTTTTTTCTTATATTATTAACTTCCTTCGTTCAGAATCGTTTAACTGAAGAAATGATTTATGGTTTCTTTAAAATTTAATTCGCCCGTCAAGAGAATACCACCCGTCGTGCGAAGTACACCCATCTTGCAAAGTATATTCGGCTTTTCTTTTCAGTGTTATAGAATAATTTGATTGGAATAGAAATAATCACAGCACAGAAATATTTAATATATGTTTAGTTTATACATTTATAGTTTATGAGTTATTTCAGTAAGTTAATTAAATTAATTGATGCTTGTGATGTAATCTTAAAATTTAAACATCTTTAGTTGTTTATATTTAGAGATAAAACTCTGTAATATATATATATTTAAATATAAACTAATGAAGTTAAAACATTATATATTCTTAATTATATATTTATAATTTTATTTTGGTTTCTTTTGAAGTTTTATTCTTAAAGCTTGTTTAATTCTTCACTTTACCCAGTGTCAAAAGTTGATCCAAATATTGTATAAGACTACAAGATAGATAATTTAACAAATACAACGATTTTGAAAAAAATAATAACGAAAGATACATTTTTAATAATTTTATCACTAGAATCTCAAACTTAATGTTATATTAGAAGATGTTAATAATACTTTATACTGTATTATGTAGTGCATAATGTATTGAGGAACATTTGGAATATTTAAGATTTTTGAAAAACCTTGCTTTTTAATTTAATTTAATCTTAAATGTTACTTAGTAAAAAAAGCGGATTTATGGTAAGCATTATTTTTTATTATTACTTGAAAAAAAAAAAATCAGATTATTACATCGAATTACAAAAAATCTCTTAGATTAAATGATATAAAACCCTTTTTTATGAACACCCATTAACATAATTAATCCGAATAAATGTACATTTCACCATAACTAGAAGTGCCCTTTAACTCTAAATATCCGAATTCAATAACCAGCATTTTTATTTAACACCTGAAACCTAAAATTCGAATAAATGATACGGGTGCAAAAATCTGGTATTAGAGTGATTATCTCCTTGAACTTTTTATTATAAAAGTTGGATTAATATACGAAATACTCATTCCTCATATATTAATATTAAAGTAGATGTTTTTTTAGTGACTGCCAATGGAGACGATTCGTTTATTACATGGATCAGAGATTCCCAAAATGTTGATCACGCTTACGTTAATCATAGGTCACTATAATAATTTTAAATATTTTTTTTTTTGTTCTTTTGATAAAAAGAAGTATTACTATATAACGTATTGTTATTATTATTTTACATATATTAAGATACATTGATACACACACAATGAGATGATATGGATCCATTTATTGAACTCTTAAAAAATTGGTCCCATTCTGCAAACACATCGATATCTCAAACATTATTAATAAACAAATTCTATTTTAGATTAAAAAAAAAGTCGGGCATACTACGCACCATGAGTATTCTTCGCTCCCCGGGTTGAATTTATTTGGTGTATTAAATTTTAGAGAAACGATAAATCATTTTTTTTTTTTTCAAGGAAACGATTCTGAGAGAAGCTTCAGTTTATTTAAGACAATTTTATTTAAAATTTATAAAGTTTATTGTAATTACTGATATTATCAGCCAGTTTTATATCCCACTATTAACCAAGAACAGGGAAATAACATTTTAATCAGAAAAAATGTGTTGGCAAAAATATTCACATTTTCAAGTTTTTCTTTCATCAAAATATTTTTCGTATTATAGTCTATTTATATTTATCTTTTCTAAAATGATGGATTAAAAAAAAAAAAATCAAGGATGTTTTTAATCAAATTTTAAGTAGTTTTTCCAAAAATTTCGGAAAAACTATAGAGAATTTCGAAAAAATATGACCTCTTAAAAGTACCATCTGGAGAATAATATATGATTCAAAAATTTGCTGATCGAAATATTTAGACAAGTATTTCTATACAAAAAAGTATTAAAATAAAATAAAAATCTCATTATAAAAACACTAACTTCTTCGCTCCATTCGGACTCTAAAAAAAAAAAAAAAAATCAAAATATGTTTCCACATAATATGTGTTTTGTCTTTAATCTGACCAATTCAAACACGAAATTTCATCGAGTTTAGTAACAATAATAATAATATTATTACACGAATATGTTGAGCTGCTCCCGTGACACGTGTCGTAGTGTCGTCAGTTATCGATGACAGTAAGTTATTTGCATATCGACGAGCGTTTATTTCCAATAGAATTTCATTATTATTTCGTCACGTTATTATTAAATCGGTATTTTTCCTGTTGCATACTGATAATATTGAAGATCGTTTCGTTATTGTTACTTCGAACACGGAATTCGATACAATAAACATGTCTTGTATGTTACCAACAAAAGTGTAATGATTATTATGTACACACACGTCAAATAAAATATTATTACTAAAATAACGATACGAGCCAACGCGGTACGATCAACAAAATCATTTTAATTCCGTCGCAGAAATAAAATGTGTCTTCGTTGAATTATACTCAAAACATAAAACGTTAGACATCATAATAATAATTTCGGGCACAAGCGACAAATGCGACGGTCGTACACATTTTTATGAAAATTCTATTTACAATTTACTTTCGAGGTTGTCTCAGAGTTTACAAAACATTTCAGAGCTACAAAGGAACAAATATTACGATTATAATATTTATTATTGTTATTATTAAGTGCTGACATGAACATGTTATTATCATAATAAATTATGGTAATTCTCGTTTTACTCATAAATTTAAACGAGATTTAAACGATCTAACAAACGAGATCAAGTTACTAGCAGTGTAGGGATGAATCCGGATAAATTTAATAATTGTACAAGTATGTTGTTAAGATAAATATTAAATACATATGACCTTTAAATTTTTTTAAACATACCTTTTTTTGACCTACTCATAACTTAACCTCTATAAGATGGTAAACATATTTAACTGAAAATGTAAATAGAAAAAAAAATGCATAGAGGAATGTTTTTGTGATTTCGTCTGTTGTTATATTACGACTCGGGTCTGAATATGAAATGTTTCACATGAAATATTTACTTTGAAATATTTCAAACTTAAAACTTTCACCCTTTTTGAAATATTGAAAAATATATATATTTTTTTTAAATTTGCTATTTTATTAGTATGTATGTTTCCCAGAGTCATCACTTGATGGTCGCACTTTTTACACACGTAGATTCTGTGGCGTGTTTTCAATTTTTTTCTAGGGAGGGTTCATATTTTTTTAAAAGTAAATTAGTTTATAATGTTAATAATATAACAAATATTAAGTCGTTAACCTAGTTTACAACTTTTATGTTAGTATACCAATTATTTGGGTATTGCGACTATTGACATACAAATGTATCAAAAAAAAACATAACAACCAATTTCTAATTTTTTCCAGAAAAGCAACTGAAATTTTTTAAATTTTTTGTGCGTCATTATTAATTAATTATTATGACTGAACAAAAAATCAAAACTTTAAAATTATTTTTACCATATTGATAATAATAATTGAAATATGAAATAATTTTAATTATTGTCTTTCAAATTTGATGACTAGACTCTCGAAACGAAAAAATAATATTCGGAAATTATTTTGGGTAGTTTATTAAAAAAAAAAATGAAGAATTGAGAAATTCAAAAAATAACCTCTTCAAATTACCAACTAGAGACAAATCTGGTTTCAAAAAGTTACTGATTGAAACTATTTGACATGTAAATCAATACGAAAAACTGTTTAAATAAAAAAATAAAAAAATATGCATTATTGTAAAAACACTAGCTTCTTCACTTCGTTCCAAATCTAAAGTTATGTAATGTAAAATATGCTTTTTTGCCTTGCGTATGCGACTTATGATTCAAGACTCCAGTCACTGTTGTTAGTAACAGCCGTTCCTAAATAATTGAACTCTTTAACTTTCTCAAAGATATAGTCATTGATCATTACATTTTCTTCCCCATCGGAAAGTAGTTACATTACTTTTGTTTTATTTTGGTTTATTTTTAACCTGACTGATTTCGCTCCTTTTACGAGTGTGTTTATATTCTATGCAACTACTTCCATGCTATCTCCAATTAATTTTAAATCATCAGCAAATCATAGTACATCAATTTGTGTGGTTCCAAAATTGATTCCCAAGTTATTATTTTTGATATTGCGTATTATTTTCTCTAATGCTATATTAAATAACAGCAGTGAGAGTGCTTCCCCTTGTTTCAACCCAATTATGACCTCAAATTCCTCAGAAAACGTTTGGTCAACTCTCACTTGGTACTTCGTATTATTAATACTCATTTTTGTTTTAGGAAATGAGTTTATTCGGGGAACCAAATTCTTGCATAAAAGTGTTAAGACTATTACGGTGTATGCTATCGTACGCCTTCTAATTACTAATTAGTAATTATAAAATATATATATATATATATATATAAATATATATGAATAAAGAAATTAATGCATTTCTGAAATTTTTTTCGTCTATGTTTATATGAATTATTATGTAATTTGTATAATAAATAAGTATTAATTATTCTGTTAATTGCTGAATAACAGTTAATTGGCTCAACCAACTATGGATATAAATTATAAAATCATAATAATACATTATATAATAGTAATTTTTGATAAAAAATATAATTTAGTAATGTAATATCATAAAAAGTTTAAAATAATAATCTTACTTTAAAAAAGGACGTGCTTCACTGATTGAGATTCTTCACTCTTGGAGTGGAATACTCTAGTGGTTCCATTGAATTTTAAAGAAACTATAATCATTTCTTCAATAAGAGCGTATTTAGAAATTCAGGTTAAGGGGCAAAAAAAAATTTGCCACCTTTTCCTCTTCTTTGAACAAATTTACATTGTTATCACAAATAATTTTATAGTCACTCAGGTTTCTGTAGGACTATAAAAAGGCTCTTAGTGAGTGTGTTGAATTTTAAAGAAATAATAAATTAATTCTAAAAAAATGTTTTCGATCGGTGCTTCAGTTAATTATAGTCAATTAAAATATTATCAGTTTTATATTCAGTTTGTTTAGTAACTCTGTTATTTAATAACAAACTGATCTATATTCATTTCGCTATTCACGTAAATGATAATTTTATATAATGCGTTTTAAATAATAATAGTTTTATAAAAAAAGTACCCATTGAGTTTACTTGCATAAAATATTTATATGGGATTCAGAATAAAATATATTATTAGGTATCATAGATATATAAATTAGGTTTTGATTGCAAAAATAATCATTATTAATGTCAAAATTATCAGTTCCATACAAATTCTAATTTGAAATGGCTACAAAAATTATTTTTTGAGTAATGATTTTTCGATATTTGTATATTTGTATTAAATTTTTAGGTTTAATATCAAGTGATTAACATTTTACTAAATAAAATCTTACAAAAAAGAAAAATTTCCAATATTTTCAATGTTCTATATTAGCTTAAAATTGGTTAAATGTTTTCAAATTTTAAATATTTTGAACTCATTAAATTAAATTAATACAGATAAATTAAAATGATGTTAAAAGGTAATTTTCTCTTCTTTTTCTTTACTAGTAAAAGTTATGAATTAAATTCAAAAAGGGAAGTAACTTCACTTAATTAAAAATCTAAATATTTATAATCCATGTCTAATCACAATAAGTAACGTACACTTTTGGTCCCTACTGAAATTCATGGATAGTGCAGTGCATATTAATTATAATATACAATTAATTTTAAATCGTCATAAAATTATGTTAATTATGAATAATTTTAGATTTCGATTATAGTTAAGTATCTCATCCATAGACCAGCAAGTATACAGTGAATTATACTGGCGTGTTAAGTTTTTATACGGTAAACAGAACTATGTTACCGTAATTTCACGCATTGGTGACGTTTGCAAAAAAATACTAGGGTAGCAAATTGTTCAAAAAAAAACTCAAGAATCGTTATCATATTTTCAATAAAGTAGAGATTTTAGAGATAAAAAATATATTTTAATTTTAGTAATAAATAAATAATTAGTAAATGTAGTCATCTTTTAATCGTTGGTGACACGTAAAATTATTTAATTACTTAAAGTTTGTCTATTTCTACAGATTTTATATATAAATCACAATAATATTTGGGGTAACAAAATCTTACTTTTGCTATCCTTTAGGGTGGCAGTCACTACCCTTCGCAACCCCTTATCGGCGCTTATGATTTCACGTTTTACGTTAAGTTTTATTCGTTTTTCTAGTAAAATGGCAAATTTGTTTATAAATCAATATTTATTATTACATTTTTCATTAATTAATTGGAAATTCAACCGAAATTTATGGATATCTTATAATGAGCTGGAGACTAAAAAAAACGTTGGGATGATTTGTTAAATCTGCATATTATTAAAAAAAAAATTATTTATACCGGTACGACCGTGAATATTCACTAGAGAAATTCGAGCGGAGCATATTTTATACTCTAGAGAAATAATTAATAATCTATTGCTTAGTAGGGAAATTTGATAGGTATAAAATACATTTCCTAACGATGTTCGACCGGCAGTAAAATATATTCACTCGTATAAATCAACCGAGTAGGTAGTTCATCCCTGGAGTAAACTTTCCCGGCCATTTAACTTCCATCGCTGTAACTACGTATTTGTTGAGAAAAAACCAATTTGTAACACCGAGTGTACTGAACGCCATCTGTAAAAATGGGATTTTGATTACTTGTACGTGTGTATTTCTTTATGTAAAGTTACAAATCTGCTTTAATTTATAATTTTATATATTTTTCATATTTTATATATTTTTTTTTTTTTGTATTTATCGTTTTATATGCATTTTTAAAAAAACGAAGTTAATTTTTTCACATTTTGACGCTTATTATAATGCATTTTTATGAATACTACGTACATACATAATTAATTTCGTTCTTATAGTTATTCACCAATATATTATCTATGGGATGGGAGTCGAAATAAGTTTTATAATTTTAGTCGACACTGAATTTAAGTTTAGGCATTTGGTTAAAATTATGACATATCAATAGCTGAACGTTGTAAATTAGAATATTTTAAACACATAACATAAATAATTTAAAATTGCTTCAGAAAAATAGTGTATTATTGTATTATTCAAAAAGTGGTCGAAATTATGTTAATAATTTTTTCCAGTCTGTACTGCTTTGTTTATGATAAAAGGTTTCATGTATCGTTATTTTGGGAGTTAAAACTAAACAACTAAAATCTAATTCATAAAAATCTTGTTCACTGCATACTTACCATTTTCTTTCAAATTATTATCGGTAGTTTCTCCTTGTTTTTAGAAAAACTGTCAAGAATTTCTAAAAATTACCTTTTTAAAGTACTATACAATTCTTTATCGGAAAAAACTACTAAATGTATTAATTTGAGCACGTTTTTGTTTTTCTGAAAAAAAAAAAAAATAGTTTTTTTATAATTTAATTAATAATGTATGGCTCAACAAATTTCCCCTGATGCACAGCCATTAAAATTTATTACTTTGGTATATTGATGTGCGTGTGTGTGTGTGTGTGGGGGGGGGTAGATCTCATGACTACCTCATCACTAAATATAAGCTTGGAGTAAGCTATACTGGATAACTATAAATGTTTGATGTGCATCTCCTTTAACTAAAAAGGATTAAATTTGTATTATCTTGCCTTTCTGCCTTTGGCTCTTGTTTGGTATTGTATCATTTACGTCGTTAAGAAAAATCCTTAGGATAATTCCAGGAAAGAAGGTACAATTGCTGGCGATCGTATAAAATTGTGAAAACATACTCGTATAGTAGATAATATATTACCGATTCTACGAATTCTAGCGAATGCAAAAAGAGCAAATAGCGAAAAAAATTAACATGAATAAATTTATATTCAATTTTTAAATTAAAATTTATCATGTTATGTGACTATAAAACAAATCTGATATAGGTAATTTTTTTTGTTTTTGTACGTATGTAGCTATCGATAATGGTACCGATAATTCAATATCCACACTGATAAACCTATATAAAAGCACATTTTAGATTCTGAACGAAGTGAAGAAGCTAATGTTTTTACAATGATGTTTATTTATTATTATTTCCTTTCTTTTCTGTGTACACTTTTTCGTATGGATCTATTTGTCCAAAAGTCTCTATTAGTAACTTTTTGAAACCCGATTTTCCTCTAGTTAGTACTTTAGAGAAGTAATTTTTTGAATTTTTCAATTATTCAATTTTTGTTTGTTTTTGGTAAAAACTACTCAAAATTTGACAAAAAAGACTCGGAAACCAACTTCTTGAATCTTAGATCCCAACTTTATGAAAATTTAAACATAGAAAGAAAATAATATAAGAAAGATTTTAGCACAAGAAAATTTTAAAAAGCCGGACATACTTCGCACGATGGGTGTATTTCGCACGACGGGTGGTATTCTCTTGACGGGCGTATTAAATTTTAAAGAAACGATAAATCATTTCTTCAGTAAAACGATTCTGAACAAAGGAAATTAATAATATAAGAAAAAAAAAATTTTCGAAAA
>JAIPRM010002067.1:0-32751 GCA_025469315.1 Stegophylla sp. TES_Ste_2020 | reverse complement strand
CGGAAACCATAATTTTTTGATCCGAATTTTATGAAAATTTAAACATAGATAGAAAATCTTATAAAAAAGATTTTGGCGCAAGAAAATTTTGAAAATGTGAAAAAAAAATTTGGACATTTTTCGAAAAATTTTTTTTTCTTGTATTATTAACTTCCTTCGTTCAGAATCGTTTTACTGAAGAAATGATTTATGGTTTCTTTAAAATTTAATACGCCCGTCAAGAGAATACCACCACCCGTCGTGCGAAGTATGTCCGGCTTTTTTTTTTCTTTAAATCTAATATTAATTTTTTTAATTTTTCTTTTTCTGATTGCGGGGCATATATTAACGCACATTTGAATGTTTTTTTAGTACTGTAAGTCCCGAACCGTCGAAGGTCCACTTGTTTATTTACGATTGGCCTTTTGGCGTCTTTTGGACATGTCTCACGTCAAGTTTTCTCGATTTGATTTACGGGGTTACATTATTAATATGAGACATATATTTTTCTCTCGTAACATCCCGCGTACGGTGGTTTTGCAACTGATATTGCATTATTATTAAAATATAGCGTCAGACAAAAAAAAAAAAAAAAAAAAAAAATCTACATAAATATCGCTTGCGGGATATATTTATACTACGTGTATTTTATGGGGCTAAAACGGAATATCGCCAAAAACAGAATTATTAATTTATATATTTATTTTTTTTCCCTCCATATTGTTCAAAAGAGAATAAATTGGTCCTTTTAAAATATTGGTTTAAAAGAAAAATACGTTTATGAAAAATCGTTTAATTTCATATCGGTTTTTCTCTTTGACATTGGTCCGGTTTACCGTACGTTGTTTCGACGGCAAAGTTTATAATATCATAAAATAATGAGTATCGTGACTTTTTCGAACCAATACGGATTTGCAAAATTAATTTTATTAAATATAGAGGTAGTAAGAAAGAGATCGGTTTTTGATAGTGAGTATAAGCACTGACAATTTTCGGTTAATAAAATCAACTAGTGATTACGTGCAATGGCAAAAAATACAAACGTTATACAAGCTTTAACTCTACTTCTTGGACATTTTTTATTACCTACATACAAACGCGGTCCATATGGTAGCGGTTTTATCCGAGGGGCGAATAAGGGAGGAGTTTCGGCCCAGGAAGATTAAAAAACACCGAACCACATAATGATTTACCAAATAATAATTAATGTTTTAAAACGATAAATTTTTGATTATTTAAACGATTATTTTAACAGGACTACAAGTATACTCGACACCGTTGAAATCATAAAAAAAAATATGTTATTAAACAGCTTGTGTTTACTATAATTCACATAAAACATATTTTTCTATCCTCGTTAGCAACGAAACAGCTTCCGGACTAGTTTAGTCTCACAGACTTACTTAATGTTATAATGTAACGAAGTCGGGTTTTTACATATTTTATTAAAAAATATTTTATACAAACTACCCCTTAACCCATAACTGGTACAGTGTAGTGTCATATAGCGCTGCACTTTTTTATTATTATTTCTTTTATCCTATATATATATATATGTCTATTACAATATTGATAAAAATAACTTGGCGTTAAAGTATGGCTCTCCGTGGAGGTATAATTTACAAGATAAGATGTTTGTTTTTTTTTTGAAATTACGTTCCGTATCATAACTCGTTATTGTTGCTATAAAATGATCAGCGGTGATATTTTATAAGCTATACGTAATTTATTTTCTAATCGAATAGGTTTCCGAGTTTTTCTCTACAATTTATTTATTAGTTATTAATTATGGAAATGAACTTAGTACCGATCCATTTCGTATCTCTGTTAACAATCCAAACTTTGAAAATGTTATTTCAAAATTTCCGTAAGAAGATAAATTTATTATTTAGGCGTTAAGTGGTCCAATTATGTATTGAAATAGAACATTGCAATTGGAATTATGTCTTAGGTTATTTTATTAAAAAAATATATATATATATATATTTTTAACAAATTTTCCGTTATGTTTACAATAATTTTATCAAAGTTTTATCCTTAAAAATTGAATTATAAAAAAGAAACGAAGAATGAAAAAGAAGTAAAATAGTTTTGACTTTTTTTACTTACAAAAATATTTTTGTGTGAAAAATAAAGTTGATTTTCTACGTTATAATTATAATATTGTCACATAAAATTATTTAAATAATTGATTTAAAACCAATGAAAAATCGCATGAAGCAGTATTCCACACCACATTGTATCATTTACGGGTAAGGAACAACAATAATTGTTATAAAAAATATTATGTAAGAAATTGGTCAGTTTGCAATGTTATAGTAAAATTTGAGGTCAACAATCAAGACAAGATAAAGATAATAATTGCTTTTTACCTAAACAACTATAAGACGTGTCGAGATAAAATTAACTCGATCACTGGTAACAACAGGTTATACTATTCATGAAAGTCATGATGAATACCTTAGAGGCATATTATTATTTCATAATTTATTATCAAAATAATCGTCTTACATGTACTGTTTTGTTTCAAAATAATTATGCGAGACGAGTTTGAGCAAACATGGCATTACGTGTGCTCTTTTAGGTGACGACGACGGTATTACAACAATGGGGGTAGATAAATGCAAGGGGTGCGTTCTTTCCGATTTATAATTTATAAGGCCGATTCGACGTGCGACCGTATTGTCGAAAGTTTAATGTTTTAATATAGTACATTGTGCCTGCGCTTTTTTCGGGGGGTGGGGGGATAATACGCGATATTTCAGAGCTCGTAACTGCTGTAAGTTCTACGACAACGACGACGATAACATCAACTGAGGGCTATTAAACGCGCGCGCATAACGGGCTCGTTCCGGGAGTTTAAGGGAATTTATTGCCAAACGTACACGTCGATAGCGACGTTAGTTTATGTACAATACCCGACTTTTTAACCTAATTACCGATCTTTGTATATTGTATAGATTACCCGGGTCACGCATCACCCCCCCTCCCCCGAACGGACTTGGCAAAGTCACGACACGGCACGCAACTCGCTTGTGTGTGTGTGTATTTGGTGCGCGTTCGACGTCCGAGACACTTCGTGACTCGTAAAAAAAAATTATATACGCTTTATATTATTATTATTATTATAATATTTTGATATCGCGGGTTTAATTTTTTTTTTTCATCCCCTGCACCTCCTCCCCGTTTCTCTACTCGGCAAAACGCAAGTTATCCGCCGTTTTCCATTTTATTATATTGAACCTTTTTCACCGGAATTATTTGACATAAATTGAGAAAGTATAATATAAAACTAACTGCCGTTCTTGTTTATCACAAGCGTTTGGACAAATCTAGATAAATCAACCAGTGGCCATACGTAAATGAAGCATTTACATGGAATACGCTTAGAGTGACCTGTTGAAAAGAATCAAATTACCGTATCGAAATATTGTATACCTTGCTCAGTCGGATCACTGATAAGGAACTGTTATCATACTTTAAAATTAATGTTATTGTTTTTGTATGTCTTTTCTGATATGATAATATGAAAATTTAAAGTGGTACCAACCACATAAGAAAAATAATTTTATTTTTCTCAAAATGGCCACTCTTAGCGTATTCCATTTGATTGCTTCAATTCACTATACGTAACAGTATACGGTATGGCTACTCCATATATTCTTTACTCTATGAGATAAATAATTTTGAGTTAAATTCACTCAATCTAAATCGATAATTTATACGTAGGTAAAGTATTATATTAACATTATTATTATTATTATTATTATTATTTTTCAACTGTAATAATACTACATTGAGTTGTTAAAATAACGAATACAATATTAAACATCATATTGATCACTTGATTTTTAGTATATTATCTAGATAAAAATATTAATTATCTTTATCACAACACCTTAGCTCCTTTGCTCCACTCAGAATCCAAATAATTGTCTTCAATACAGCGGGCAATAACTCAGTGAATACATTCTGCAGGAATTAAATTATTGTTGCAAAAATAATTCCAAAATAATGTGAGTATAACTTTGTTTCAATTCGGTTAAATTTTTAATTATCATACATAAAAGCTGAGAGGTTTTATTCGACCGACGTACTACGAGCAATGAGATGTTTATTTTACTAAACGCTAAACGATATAATAATTATTACGTTGTCGCCAGGTGAATATATTATGACTAATTAGTTGCATTTCATCTCATAAGTACTTGTGCTTTAAGAGTTACGAAAATACACTATAAAATTCGTTAAAAGCGAGCGACTCGTATTTAATCGTGTTTTGAAAATCGGCCGACGAATCATTTCACAGAATAATACTCTTTATACATAATATATTATTATTATTACAACAGCATTCTTACATTTTAATTGTAAATCGGATATTTTTATATATTCCGAAATGATAGTTATACAAAATGGTCGTAGTGATAATAACAAAAACCAATATGAGGAGAAAAAGGAAACGAGAATTTTGAGTCGTTTTGAGTCACACCGTATATGCTGCTGCCTCACATGGACCCGATACAGCTGTATATAAAATATGTCGAAATAAGAGGTAAAACGAGAGATGAAAAGACGAAAGATATATTCGTTTCGATCGTAATTGAAACGCGTACACCGCGGTTGCATACAGACAAATGGAAATGGTACAACGCCTCTATAAATTATTTTTAGAGTTCGGATTTTGTTCGGAATTCGGTTTATTTTTTTCTATTGACTATGTCAGCTATAAATTCGATTTAAATTACTTTGAATGGAATTCACGGAATGTAATTTTGTTTTTTCTAGCTTATTTAGTTATTTTTAAAGTTTTGGTGCTTTCTCTGATTTCAAAAAACATTTTTTTTTTTTTATCAAAATGTGTTCGAAATAAACGTATCTGAAATTTCAATACTACAATAATAATTTAGAGTTCGGATTTTGTAGGAACTCGCTTTATTTTTATATTGATCTAAAATAAAGCTGCGTATAAGCAACAAATTTGATTAATACTACTTAGAATAAAATTCACACATTAATTTATTTCTTTTTTACCTATTTTTGGATTTTCGATGCTATTTTTTGGGTTTTAAGAGATACATTATTGTTTCATTTAAAAAGTTTTTTTTATATAGTTTTATACAGCTACAAAATACTAACTCTAATAATTATAAATTAAGATGTATGAAGGGTACCAATGTAATATCGGTTTCAAAGAGGTCTATAGTTGCCTTTTTTCATAGGAACCTGTAAAACTGGGAAATTAAACATAAATGCAACAATGAGAATCATGGAAAAGTCAGTAAATCGAAAATATTTCAGATTAATTCAGTGTTTTTTGGGAATTTTATTATTAGTTGACGAAATTAAAATCCCGTAAAAACACCATCGAGTCGAGAAACTAATTAAATCTTATAATTATTATTAGTAGTTATAATGTGAAATATATAATACCAACGAGATTTTAATTGTCTCGTCTTAATCCATTCCACTAGTCGATAATAAATTTAATAAATTACTATGCATTTGGTGTATATTATAATTTTAATTGATATTTTAATTTTCACTAATTAGATTTCTAAATACGTATTAAATAATGCCATATGCTTTAATTTTGTTTTTTTTTTATTCCATCGAGGAATGCCCGAAAGGATAATGTAAATTTAAAAATTGTCAATAATTTCTGATAGAATCGATGCTTTTAATAGGTAATGAATAAAGGTTAGTTGTTACGTTTACAGGATAATAAACGCGTAAAATTAATTTTATTTTTCACCAATCAAAACACACCTGTTTATTCCTCGTTTGAATCTATTTATAAATCGTCAAATTACTGTATACCTATTTAGTGTCAAAAATTTGTTTGTAAACGTATTTGTATCTTCATTAAATTATTTTGAAAATATTAATGTCTTTTTTCGGAACGATTCTTTTTTTTTTTTTTTTTTTTTTGGTGGTTGGGGAGGCAGTGCCTTTCTTTACCAAACGAGTGGCAGTGCATGTCGTATACGTAATGAACAAATTGTTATCACAATATCGTTGCAAACGTGTGCCTAATACGCTTAATAATAATTTTAAAATAAACGTTAATAAAAATAATAAAAAATAAAACTGAATTTAACGGCGTGTGCCCCGGCTTATTGTGTGAATCCTCGCGAACCGTTAAATTCGCCCTCAAAGGGTGTACTGTATAATAATAATAATAATAATATACTCGTTAAGGAGAGAGAGAGAGAGAGAGAGAGACCTGATGCAGAAGATCAGTGGTGTTAATTGAGTGTAACAACGCGAACAGTAATGTTTACGAAATAAATATAATTTTGCGCCGGCACGTCACGACGACGATAATATACGCGCGCGTTCGCAAAGAGGGGTGGAAAGGGGAGCGCGCCGCCGCTTATTATCATCTTCATAATCCTCATAAAGCGATCGGTAATTTAATCGACGCGTTTTAACGAACCTAGCAGCGATTACTACGGACGAGTTAATTTTTTTTTTTTTTTTCATCCATCCGAAGCAAATCTCTCCATTAGATTTTGTAGGGATTAATAGCAGTGTTCGGCAAAGATTATTAAAACATTATCAATAGATAAAGGAATTGATAATAATTGAACACATTTTTATCTAGGTAGACACGCTTTTTTTAATAACATGCTAAGATAAAAGATGACTACAATATTTACTACCTATATAAATAAAATGAACACTTTTTTTTCTTTGTCACGTTGATTTATAGTTTAAACTGTTTTTAAAGTAAACAACACTTTACCAGCAAAAATAAAAAAATTGTTTTTTCGAAATTACACACTTAACAATAAATGTTTATTTCTAGACTACTGGAAAATCCATTAAAATTTCTAAAATGTGTATCGAAAAAATATTATTTAAGTATAGGTTTGCCAAACTAACATATACCTGGTAGTTAGCATTAGTAATATTACATTTTATTGTAAAAAAAAAAAAAAAAAAATGGAATTTCTTTATCTAGATAATTTAGTACAGACCATGACAAAACAGATAGGTATGTCAGTAACTTTTTTATACACATAACCACCCCCTTGCCACATCTATCGTGTAGTTCTTCATTTCTGATTGGTCTTGACACGATTGTATACATAACGTTTATATTCATATAATATATAATTATAATAATTACCGAATAAACCGATGAAATGCCGAAAACTATAAGGGTGGAACTTTGTGTATTAAGTAGTGAGAATGCGCACTCCAAAACAACTCCAAAAATGATAACACAATTTTTTTATGCGAAATAATGCATCCAAGCATACGATTTTTAATAATTCGTCTAGATAATAATGTAAATGATAATAAATTCAACTTATTATGCTCAACAATGATTAATTGGCTTTGGCTCGGGCTTTGGAAACGCGTTTAAAGTGTTTATTCGTTTATCGGAGAATTAGCAAAGAATTATTCTATTCGATTTCGTGATATTTTATTTCTCCGAACAAAGACGAAACGGTTTCTTTTTCGTAAATTTAAGCCATATCGAATTATTCTTCGTATAATATTATTATAGTCGGGTGTCTTTATCGATGATAATAATTATACGTTCAACCGATTCAATTATCGCTACCTACGCGTTTCGCTTCGATCGACTTTGTGGAAAAACGGGATTTCGCTGAAACGGTTTGTCGAAAATCTCACGAACTGAAAGTTTACTGAAAAATTAGCGCAATAACAATACATTTGGAATCATAATACATATATCGAATACCCTTTAAGCAGTTTAAACACTTCATTGTAAATACATGAATAACCCGGTTGACAATCCACAAAACAATAGTAATAAAAATGTGAATTCTAAGGCTCCCAAGCACCATCCTCCCTACCTAAATTGTCCACAAGCGTCTAAAAGTGATAAATTTAAAATATACATAATATAAATAATCTGCAAACAGTACATTGTAGTCGATGAATTTAATGTTAAAAGTTTCAACTTCGTCGAATCATTATTTTCCAAGTTATAACTGAATAAATAAAATTTATTTCATTTGCAAATCTATTTATAGATTAATTTTCATACACAAATTTAATTTACTGGTTTTCGAAGAAACTGTTGAGAATTTCTAAAAATTACCTCATTAAAATATCGAATAGAATAAATTTATAATTAATAAAGCTCTTTAACAAAATTATCGATTATTTTTTTTCTGTTTCTCATATTTTTTCTTCAACACGCTGTTTAAAACGGACACATTTTCCACTACGTTTATTGTTGCAGATACAACTATCCGGGTATTACCCGAATTGTTTACGCAGAGGAAGCTGAAAATTCGTTACACTTAAACTCTGCGTATGTAATTATGTAATGTTATTACTCACAACTGTTTTACTCGTAAATTATATAAAAAAAAATACAATTTTAGATTCTGAACGAAGTGAAGAAGCTAGTGTTTTTAGTTTTTACAATGATGTTTATTATTTTTTTTTTTTATTTTTTTTTTCTGTGTACAACTTTTCGTATAGAAATACTTGTCCAAAAGTTTCGATCAATAACTTTTTGAAACCCGATTTGCCTTTAGATTGTACTTTAAAGAGGTCATTTTTTGAATTTCTCAATCCTTCAATGTTTTTTTTTGGAAAAAACTACACAAAATTTGACAAAAACGACTCGAAAACCATCATTTTTTGATCAGAATTTTATGAAAATTTAAACATAGATAGGAAATCCTATAAAAGAGATTTTGGCGCAAGAAAATTTTGAAAATGTGAAAAAAAATTTTGGAAATTCTTTTTTCTTATATTATTAACTTCCTTCGTTCAGAATCGTTTTACTGAAGAAATGATTTATCGTTACTATAAAATTTAATACTGTCGTGCAAAGTACACCCATCGTGCGAAGTATGTCCGGCTTTTTTAAATGTATATTATATGTAAATAGATGAAATGTAACGAGTTTTAATACGTTTATAAAACGATTTCTGTAACGGCATTTAAAGTATATAATATTATGACGGATAATCCTGTTGTTGATAAAATATTACGACGAAAATCGAGTAATTAGATTGAATTAGACTCGTAGTCGGTTTTTTTTTAAGATGACATTTTCGCAGAAACGATCTTTGTGAAAAGAGCTGACGAAAACTGATAGATGTCCATCCGTCTCTGCAGTAGTATATTTTAATGATTGCTATGATCCGTCCGATTTATCTTGGCCGGCGGCGACCGTTACGATTTTAAAACACGAGGGGTTTGAAAACTAAATTATAGTATAAAAATAATCGTATTATGGCTACTACTACTTAATACCACTACTACTACTACTACTATTACTTACCAATAATAATAATATTATTATCATTATTATTACTATAACGATAGCTACTACTGCATATTGTTGAGAAAACTAATTCAAATAAAACGCATGTGTCAGGCAGGCTAAAACTAGAGTAAAACGTCAAGTGCAAAACGTAACAATGCGTGTGTAACTGCAGGGAGCACACGTGTACCCGTGTAGAATCTAGGACGTCCCCCCGAGCCTTAATCCTCCCACACCCCTTCCATTAGCAACAGTTGGGCTTCACAACATCCTAACAGCAACAACTCTGATCACCAAGGACAAAAATTAAGTTACTAAACGACCCGTACTTAAAAGCCAGTAAAATTATAATATTACTTCGATATTACGAGTTTTTAATTAAAAAAAAAAAAGATTTATCATAGAAAAATAACACATGAAAAATCAGTCATAATTATAAAAAAACGAGTTTATTCATATAAAAATACAAATATAGGTAATAAAATAACAGGAATTTAATTATTTTGTTTCACTTAATAACGTTATAAATAATATTTTCAAATTTAATCTCTGGAAAAATACGTTCACGCAGTTCATTTTGAGGTGAGGAGAAAATGTCCTATGAACACATCCATTATTAGTTTGGTCCTAAATTTAGAACATTCAAATTGTCGATGTCTCATCCCTCCCTGTGTCTCGTCATTCTGTTCGCGATTTAGATCGTTCATGGTAACTCGATCCCTTCACGTGCCCGTAAAAAGTAATTTTAGATTTTTTAATTTGACTGTAAATGTATAGTATAAAACATTAAAACATACGAAACCTTATTTATAGAACATATTCTATTGTAGGTATATAAAAAATGTAAATACTAACAACTTCTAGAAAATTCATCAGCTTTAAGGAAAAAAACAAATCAAAAAAATAATTTTCATATCAATTTTTTTCACACAACGAATTCTTTTAATAATTCTTTTATTATTTAATATCGCGGTCACTATTCATCGTCTGAATTTTATTCGATTTTTGACCGTTTTAAACTTCCAGGAGGCAATCCTGCAGTAAAATGTATGAGAAAATGTTTGTTCTCCATGAGACGTCTGTGTGAAACGATAAAGTAAATGATATTAAGTGTACAAAAGTATATAGTAAATAATATTATTACGTATAAAATAGACGAGAGAAGCGAGCGAGATATCAATCACGCGGTTTTCAAGATAATCGAACCACACGTCGAACATTTCCAAAGTGCGTAATATAATAATAATATTATATTATTATATATCATGCGTATAGAAAAGTACAGCTTCGTCGTAGAGGATGCACGACGACGACGGTATTATAACGTCATTATAATATATACGAAATTAAAAGGACGACTCGCTGTGATTTATTACCGCTTATCGTCGGTTAAATCGAGTGTTATTAATCGAGTTCGTAATCATTTTATTATTATCATTTTTTACGACACGACGTCGTGTCACAGCACATATTTGTCGCGTGGACTGAGTGAGCGGCAGAACGAGAGAGACGACTACCGTGCACGTGTCAACAAGTGTATATTATTATTATTATTATTTATTATTATTGTATATGTGTGTGTAGCTTTAAGATTTGAAAACTCCAAAAATCGAACGTTTCTATTGTATTTTTGAATTTTGAATTTTATTCAAATCAAAATAATAATACATACTTACTTATAAATGTATTATAAAAATATAACACGCATGAGACATATATTTTAACAATTACCATTTCGATGTCTATTTATAATACAATAACTATACTACAGGTACTATTAGGTACATTTTGAGTTTGGTGTTTTTTTTTTTTTTTTTAGGCAAGACAAATTATATAAAGGTATTAAAAATAAGAAAAACTCCCAAAAAGATATTCAAAGGAAAATAATTGTTTTTTTTTCCAAAATTTAAAATAATTTTGTGTTAAAAATACTCATATATTTTGATATATTATCTTCGTCGTATCTTTGCAATTTCTCATCACTTTTTATCGTAAAGAATAACAATGTTCAAAATCATTGTGATAAATAATTACTGATTTAACATTAAATATCAATAAAAAAAGAGAAAAAAGCTAATAATTTTTATTATTAGCTATATATTAGTATTTAAGTCACTAATAGGTAAAAAAAAAAATTAAAAGAAGGTAAATTTATGTTTGCCCATTAGCATAGCAATTAAATAATTAAGCACATTTTTCTTTAAGAATTATCTCTGTAAAATTTTACCATAAAAAACAAATAATTATAATAATAATAATAATGAAGGCATTTGCATCAAAACCCTAACACTAATGATTACATTAATGTATTCCGTCTTATGATGTAGTTCCTAAAACATTATTTTAAAAAAATAAGTGAATAAAATTGTAATTATGTATAAGACATTGATTTTATAACTTTAAAATAAAATAAAAAATTCTTCAATTTTATATAATAGGTACTTTAAAGCACTAAAAAAATAACTTTATTAAAAAAAAAGTTTGGTATTTTTGTAGAGTAGCTATTAAACAACATTTATTAGTGAATCTATAGGTTACCATTGTAAATAAACACATAATATCCCAAAGAAAAATAAATAATTTTTAAATTTTCTTCATTTTTGGGGAGACAATTTGGTCCTTATTCGATCTGAAGTTATTTATTTGTATAAAAAATCTGATTAAAATATAAAAACTGTAAGATTAAATAGCTTAAAAATCAAAAAAGTTCAAAAATATATTATTTCTTAAAAATGCAATACACCCGCTAAGAGTATCCCACCCAAAAGGTGAAGAAATCCATGGTGTGAAGTATGACCCGCTTTCTTTCTTTTATCCTAATGCCGTAAAATGAAGTATATTTCATACAATTTTTAATCTTTGACGAAAATTTCGAGTTTCAAGCACTAACTTTTTAGACTTAAAAACTTCACAAAACAACTTAATTCTATATTGTCAAATCTATTAAAGTGTCTTTTTATTTTATTTTATTTTTTGAAAAACTATTATAAAATTGTTTGTAGTACCCAGAAGATAACATTTCTATTCCTTTGGGAAAAAACTTTCATACTAGTTTCACTACCTCAAATCATTATAACTCGCAATAAAGATCAAACACATCACACACACACACACACACACACACACACACACACACACACACACACACACACACACACACACTCGCGCAAGCACACACATAAACACACGTGCGTCATTGTAACACCTTCTGACGGCTTCGCTCAGAATCTAAAACGAGATAAAGTAATTATTTCCGGAAACGATTATTAAAAGGCTTTGCAAGTATATCTATTCGCCGTAATATGAATAATAAGTCTTACATCATAATTATCAAACTAAACGCAATTTCACTAACCTTTAAAAAATATTCAAATCGACTTTAAGGTTCAGTGAATTTCAAAATATTTAAAAATTTCTGATTTTATGGCAACAAATTTAAATTGATGAAATATCTACCAAATAAAACAATAAAGCAAAAAACAAATTTCTATTGAATTACAAAATTTATATTTTTTATCTTTTTGATTAAAAGAAAAAAAAAACATTAATTTACTTAAAAAATTACCAATTATTATTATATACAAACTATTCAATGAGAACATTAAATTTTGATCGTGGATTGAAAAAAAAGTTAGAGACATTTTGGTACAAAAAAAAAAAAAAAAAAAAAAAAGGATTATTAGAGGAAATGGAAATGGGATTCGTTTTTAGAACAAGGAACGAGGATCTAGAAAAAGTTTATTTATTTTGAGAAAAAAAAAAATGGAGAACCGAATGATGTATTTTTAAAATTGGAACGTAACCATCAACGCCGTGTGAAATACTACGCGTCTCGCGGGGACGGACAGACGACTATATTATAATGTAATACGCGAGACAAAATACTCGACTGCGTGTGCGGGGGGGGGGGGGTTTCGAGCGTGATATTACAAATGCGTGTTGTACGCGATGGTATCGTGACAAAGTAAACACGCTTGTCGGACGGATAACACTGCGCGGAAAACGAGAGCTCCGACCTCGTAACGAACGCGAATTTTTCGTTAAAAACGACGGCGTGCAAACAGTGACGCCGTGTGAATCGTATCGTTTTCTGGCTAGTGCGCGGAAGGAGGATACGTCTTCATCTCGCCGACGCACGTCTGTTTGTTTAGTCGCGGTATTTACTCTCGTGTTTCTGTTTTTCGAACCTCTCATAACTCTCGTTTTCAATTATTACACCCGGCGCGGCAGTGAAAATCTTTTTTCGTTTTCCTTTCGCCGAAGTGGGGGAGGGGGGCGAGAGATCACTCCCCCCCCGTCCATCGTCGTTTGCGAGATTTCGCGCTTTCACTGGCCACGCGTCTTCGTGTAACACCACGTATTTGTAAACACACTCTGTCGAGGGGTAACATAGGGGAAACATAGGGGAAACGAGTAAGTAAATAATTAACATATCTGATTTTTTCATCTCAAAGCGATTGCATTTCATTGTTCATTATACCCAACTTATTTTTAGAATCATTATTTTATTTTATTGCATCATTAATTATACTATACAATAATTAATGTATCTCTCTGAAACTCTGATCGGTGATAATAAACATCATTCTTCACGGACCACAGTCAATCTTATCTATACTACTAAATAGATCAGGGGTGAATTATAAATTATATAACTTTGACGAATGTATATACTATTAAACTTAAATTGTATACAAATATTAAGCAATAATTGTTTTCCTAAAATGTCGATGTGGGAGTTTGAGCAACCAAACTTCCCCATCCTATAGACACACCCTTGTCGGGGAATACTCATGGTTCAAAGTATAATCCGATTTTTTGATTTCTACATTTGCCCAACGCGAAATTTCGAATAAGTTTTACTGTACAGAATAACCATATAAATAAAAATAAAAGTCATCGCTTCGCTCCACTCGGAACGATGTGTAAAAAAAAAAAAAAAAAACTCTACAATAACGTAATACGCGTCCATCACACGTTTGTCATCTTGGTAATTATATATTCGTCCTTCGCGCCGGATTTACCTGCAGCTCGCGCCAGAGAACTGTACGGGACACGATTTCTCGACGTGTATTATGCGCGTATATTTATTATGCCGTTAGAGCCGTTAGTGGCGTGGGGGTGGTGCGAGGGGGTAGTTGATGATGCGGGTGACGGGGCAAAGAAACGTGCGCGGGGGTAATATTACATAAGCCCACGGGGAGAGGGACGCGACCGAGTTGTGCGCAAATAATAATATCGTATACACACAATAATATATTATTATAATCTCGTTTGGAGGCATTCGAAATATTTCTACCACGTTCGTCGCCACTATACTTATTACTGTTGCAACAGCAGCAGCAGTTGTCGTGTTGTTGTTGTTGTTGTTGTTGTTGTTGTATATAATTCCTCTCGTCTCCGCACACGCGTGACCGAATATAAGAGATGGACAGAGAGAAAGAGAGAGAGAGAGAAAGAAGGAGAGAGATAGAGGGAAAAAGAGAGAGATAGAGATAAAGGTGGACAGAGAGAGAGAGAGAGAGAGAAGAGGAGGACTGAAGGATAGAGACGCAGGAGAAGGAGATTAATGTAAATGAATTTATGCACACGTATCAGCGCAGGAGCAGGAACAGGATCCGCAACACCGGAGGCCATACGTATATAATGTTTCGCGTGTGTCGGACGAATACCGTATAATCCGTTAGACGTTTTAGTTGTTTTATACCCCGGACGTATATACGTCACACACGTGGCCTCGTCTCCCTTCCGGTGGCCGTGAGTTTCGTTTCCTCCCCCTACTCTTATACCTCCCCTATCCCCGACCGCATCTCGCTAAAAGCCCACGCTTTCGGGACTGTTTCTCAGACTTGACCACGCGGCTGAGGGGTCGCATGTTGCATACGGGGGAATAACATTTGCTACAGCTGATGTGACCTACAAAGCCACATAGAAACGAAATAGTTAATATTTGTACATAGATATAGGCCCCCGAATGGGTGCATGATGAGGCATTTGCCTCCTGGACGTTTCAAAAGTTGAAAAATTAAAAACCAAAAAAAATGCAGAAGGAGAGAAAAATATTTCATTGATATTATGACTGCAGTACAGATTTATAAATTTTGAATGGGTGTGGCACATCACGTCGAATCCCACTTGGCCGAAGCCGACTCCATATGACCGAAGTTCAAACAGCCGACATAATAAAGGGCCGACTCAATTAGGCCAACGAATGTCATTCATCCGACATGATGAAGGGCCGAAATTTCAATAATACAGAAAAATAAATAATTAATGAGGTTTACGAGTATTAGAGATAGATGAAACAAACCAAAATATACGGTAAATGTTATATTATGTGGCTATGTCAATATAATAAATAATGCACAAAATCAGTTTTTTCGCAGAACTGTAGTGGAGGGTTTGCGCTGGTCGGTGGCATACGTCGTATATACGACAGTATATACCTACTGATCATTTTAAATAAACACCGTACTAATAAACACCACTTTGTGGTTATGAGTATATGATCTCTAATATTCTGAAAATGTTCCAAAATATAAAATAAAATTTTTATTTTTGGCTGATTTCAATATCGGTTATATTATATAGTACATCTTTCCTTATTAAAACGTCGAACAGTTTTATTAAATGTAATTAATAAAAAATATCCAGTCCATTCACTGCTGGTTTATCTGGCCTATACCAGATTTTAAGGGCTTACCTGTAAATAACTCTATAACTAGGGTTATTTTTATATCCTCTATTAGGTTACGTTATATCTCCCTGTCTAGTACATTTACCATAACAGCGAAGCGAGAACCTATAACACAATCTAATCTATATTTAGGTACATATTACATAATTTGATATTAATTTTGAATGAATCTGTGGTTCTACTCCATTATTTGTTGTCGAATCGCGACAAATAAAACGTTTTAATACACATTTATACAGCTTATGTAAAATATTTTAAAACTAGAATTTTATTTATAAAATACGAATTTGCATTTTTGATCGACTTTTGAAAATTTTTAAATTGCTATTATTTTTTATTATTTCTAGAACACATTTTTTTTTTAAATCTAAAGTTTAATTTGGATAAAATTAATAAGAATAAAAAAAAAAAAAACTTATCATTGGGGTGAGTTTTAGGATTATATCGCAGATGACCTAAACACCGAATTCAAGCAATCTGTTTTTATTCTTTTACGCGACATGTTTACGATCGGCACGATTCGGCCTAGTATCTGTTTCGGCCGATATAATCACTACAATCCGACGGCGATAATAATAGGTCCGAGGGGACCGAGCGAATACACGACATAATATGTTATATACTCGCAGTTAAATACATCGCCGAACAATCGAATTATTGTTATTGTTATTATTATTATTATTATTAATATGCACTCCTACAATTTATTTTGGGAATGACGAACCCAGAGTGAATCAAATCCGAATTCGATATCTCCGTTTGATATTATTATTATTATTATATGCATATTTTTTTTTCACGTGAAATGTTTTCTGGATCCATGATTTTGCAATTTCTTAAAACGCGTCATACACATTTTCAAAACGAAAACACTATAATAATATCTCTTGTGGCGCGATATTCGCGTGGTAATTATTATTATCATTAATCATTATCAAACCATTCTACAATAATCAGAAATGAAATATTTCAAAAAATATAAATGCTCGGATAATAATAAAATTATTCGGAAACATTAAAATTTAACGTCTACCCGTTTGAAAATTAAAAGCAACGATTTGGATCTTTGGAGGTGCCAATTTGGAGTGTGAGAATGCTTAAACCTCATTTGAACTCGTTGTCATCTTAGCACGTATGATTCTCCATGCATAAGTTTTATATATATATATATATATATATAAAACTAATAATCATTTTAATCGTTTAAAACACGATTTTTACGGTTAAAAGGTGTTTATAAAAAAAAAAAAAAAAAAAATAGTTTTTATTAAATTAATCTATTAAATAACCGTCGCATTTAACGAACGACAATGAAAACAACGGAGGAGATGAGTCATAGCATTTGACTTTGGGCCATCACGGTATCGTTTTACCAAGGCGTGACAGTAGATGTTTGACATAAAAAAAATATGGAAATTGTTAATAAAAATACATTTCAATTATATA
The DNA here is from genome assembly GCA_025469315.1 of Stegophylla sp. TES_Ste_2020. Classification (NCBI taxonomy): domain Eukaryota; kingdom Metazoa; phylum Arthropoda; class Insecta; order Hemiptera; family Aphididae; genus Stegophylla; species Stegophylla sp. TES_Ste_2020. Next base: position 15,367 of record JAIPRM010002067.1, on the reverse strand, counting down.
ATATTGATACCACAATATATTTCGAAGGTTTTGTGTTGACATATTACTAAAACTACGTTCAGACTTCCTGTGAGTTTTTTCTACTTCAAGTTACAAAACCAGTTACACTTCGTTTATGTGGGGCCGAGCGCATGGCATAAAAAACGTCAAGTACCTATCTGGTCGTACGACGTATGATCCGCACGTTACTATTGTATGTATCACTGCTATGTCGAAATTTCCACTGTATTTGTGATAAATCAATAGGGAAATAATTGGCGTTATAAAAACGTATTAATTTGTTTTCAGAACAAAAAAAAACCGAGTACCTACCCAATTATAATATATTATAATATTGGGACTAAGTGATTAGCATTTTCAAGTATGTATAATTATTATTGTTTGACTGAGCATTGATCGATTTTTTTTCAAAGGTTCGAATCGTGATAAAAGGTCATAAAAAAATATGTATATTATTACCTATATTACCTACTTAATTTTTTTTTTTTTTTTTTTAATACCACTCAATCAATTGTATTACACGCGGCTATGCTTTGCGCACGCGGTTCGTTGAACGAACGGACTTGTTGGCGATTTCGTGTTTTATCTAAATAAAAAAATTACTTTACGAGTTTTTGTTTTTTTAAGGAAAAACGCACGCGTAGCACCCCGTGCTTCCGTAACGTGTTTAATGATGCGAATAAAAACCGAATTAATTAACGATAATAGTGAAAATGTATTTTCCTCAAGTCTCTGAACGTTAATTATTTCACTTTATTCGCATGCGACAGAGAGCGTGTTCGAGATGAAAAAAAAAAAAATATAAATTAAAAAAAATAAATAACTACTCGGCAGTTAGTTGTAGTAGTAACATTTGTTTCAAAATTGTTTAGTTTTAATTTAGCTACTACGGAATTCGTGGGGTTCGTTACGACGACGTACACAATGCGCACGGCCCCGTTATGGATACAAATTTTCGACAATTATTAACTAGCGCGATTATTCAGAGGCACCGTCGTGTTTTACTATACTTTTCTCGTTCCGACGGAGCACACGCGAATACACAGTGCATTACACACGGTCGTCGTCGTTCTGTTCATATTTTATACACTCCCAGCACGTTGAAATAACAACAACAGCCGCAAGTTCCCGAGCCCTATATTCGTGTCGTTATATCTTACAGAAATACAAATACAACATTTAAGGACTTTGAATAGTTTTCGAATACGTCATACTTACCACAGTAAACTATAAGTGAGGAGTACTAGTCACGCTGTGCAGGTCGGCTAATAACTATAATAATTACCCAATTTTCGATTTATAATAATATATTGTAGGAAAATCCAATCGAAAAAACGTATTGAAATCAAAGAAAATTAATTGAAATTAATTTATGTACATAATGTGAAAAACGAGATTATTTTAGAAAGTATTTTTAAGTACAATATCATAATATCTATTGAAGTATGAAGGACTCAAATAATTTTGACGGAAATTCGTGTAATGTTTATCAGACGAAACTGATATTATCGTTTTATCAAAAAGAGTATTCACATTGAATTATTATTATATTAAAAAAAGAATCTATGCATAAAACTTGAAATAATACTTTTAATACAAAAGGACAAAAAATGCCTGAAAAACTATAATATTATGCTCTTAGGAATGAATAAAATTCAATGTCTTTCGATGAAAATTCCTTAAAAGTGAGCCAACCAAAATGAAATCGAGTGTAATAGCAAAAGTTACATGACATCTAATATCATGTTGCTAACCCTAGGCCATCCAACAGCCCGACTCGCCCAACCCCGCGGACACAATGCGTTTTATAACGCGAGCAATACATAATAATATTTCATTTACTACGTATACTGTTAGGCATACTGTTGCGCCGCGAAGGATAAATCGATTTTGAATCGTCTATTTGCACGAGATTGAATTCATGCCGTCCGGAAACTGCGCGTCGGCCAGTAAATCTATTTATACGTTTTCATCCTATTTCGTTCCCGCTTTTGCGCCGTACGGGTATTCTACAATTAATTTTCTTTTAACCCACTTACGCTGTTGGCGAGAATATAGACGCTCGTCCAATCGAATATTTTCAAAATCCATCGAAAAAGCCTATTGAATAAAAAAATTAAAATATTCGTATTTGCTATACTGGCCCTCTTACTGTTAATAACTGAAGTGACATAGTCCCATCTAGCCCTCTTCCTAATTATTACGCTGATGTGGGCGCGGATCCAAGAGGGATGAGGCTGAGGGGCATTATTCTCCCTTTTGGATCTTTTTTATCATAGCATTTATTCGTACTTACAATTAAATTATAAATATTTTATAAGTAAATGTTTAAATCAAAATACCAAACACATGGAGATTATTCTGGTGTAAAAAAAAAAAATTTCACCGGATTACAATAAGTTTAATAAGGTTTTTTGTTAAAAAATCTTTATTCCACATAAAATAGACCAGTAATATACTAATTCTAACTGAAATAAATTATGAAATAAAAGGGAAAATAGGAATCTATTTATCTAGATAATTTATTAAAGATCCCACAACTTTTTGCCATAGATTTTTGTATCATACAGACATTTTTTTGATCTATCCAGATAAGTTATTAAATTATTTATCTATATAAATTTATTTTCCTATTGTGAGCTTTTAATTATTTTAGCAACCCCTGAAATTTACGTCTATTCGCAATTTGATACTGTATACAAAGTGATTTATTCGAAACACTTAAATATTTTCTATTTTTTCGAACTAATAATTTCGATATAATACCAATTAAACGTATTAAATTTATTTATGACTTTTTTGACATTGAAACGTAATTTACCCAAAAAAGTTATAATTATAATTTTTCCACTCTGTCACCTCTGGCGTGACGGCAACGATATACATAATACGTAGGTATTATTTTTATTTCTGTAGAACATGTATATTACACAGAGTAATAGTATAATACATTATTATTATACGCCCACTCGTGCGCTGATCATGACGTATATTGTTTCGGTGGCACGGCGGAAACGTCGTCACCGGCAAAAGTTCGTTTATACTTTTTGAAATCAAGTTTTACATTTTTTACGGGGTAGCACTGTCATCCATACCACCTGTGCTGCGTGTGTACAGTGTATTCCCCCCCCCCAAATGACGAACGTATACAAAGTGAAACGCAGTGCTGGGAAAATATTTGCATAAATTAATTTTTAAAATCTAAATACAAAATTACCAAATAAAAGATTTTGATAATTTTAAATTTAAATTCTTTAAAAATTTATTTTGAAAATTCAGAATCTTCAAAATTAATGATTTCGAAATCGCCATGACTAATTATATATTTATTCAAAAAGGTATTCAAGAAAAAAAAATTAATTATTTTAGTCAATCAGATTTGCATTATCTACAATTATATTTATCCAATTAGTTTAGGTACTGTTTAAAATGGTATTCAAGTGTTTTTAATTTAATAATCAAATGAATTATAAATTATTAACTGATGAAAAAAGTATGCTTAGAATATAACTAAAATAACATTGACTAGTGAATATAGAATAGTTAGGTATAGACTATGATTTATTGTATAAAAATAAAAATGTAGTCGTGTGTTTAATAATTGTAAATTAAAAATCAAATTATAACTACATGTTATAATTATAACACAAATTATAATTACAATGATATTTAAATGAAAAAAAAAAAAAAAAAGATCTCATGTTAGTTCTAGTGAAACATGAAGCACGGCACAGTAAATTTAAATTTCGAATTCATCTTTAAACAGCGAATCAACAGTTTAGCCAGAAAAATCTATTCAAACAGTACTCGTAACTAGTAAGTCAGACGTATTATTTCGAGCTCATAATCCTTTGTTCATACCTTGCATTTTATCATCTTCATTGAAATCTTCTTAATACGTTTTATTTCAAAATCCTGTTAATTTATATTCTACAATAATAACATGCATTTTAACTGTGTTATTTTTTCCCGGCCAAACTCGTTCGCAGTGAATCCATAAATCATGCCAAGGTTTTCGAAATATCATTTTTACCACGATTTAAACGGCAATAAAATACGTCACACTCGACGGGGAAAATTAAATAACTTCCAACGGACGCGAGTTCGTGTTGTGGCGAGAAAAATAAAATTTGCATTTCGCCGCAATGCAATATTATTAATCGTGAATCCAACGTAAAGTAATATATTTTTACCGTTTCAATCTGTCGGTAAATAATAGAAAAAAACCCACACACACACACACACACATTATATTATATTATAGGCAATATGCATTTATATTATAAAATTATAACACGTGCATGTATGGCCCTATGTGGCCATACTTAATATAATGTACGCCGGTATGAATACAATATGTCATCGGTGTATTGTTTTTATTGTGATTTTATAAATATTATTCAAAAAAATCTGTTATTTCCAAAGTGTTAAAATCAAATTTTCCGAATAACAAATTAAGCAAATTCACTCAAAATAATATGCATTTTAGTTCAATTAGCTAGAAATCACCAAAGTCTTACAAAAATTTTTAACTATCATTTGACATTGTTATACCAATTTATCTACTTTCTGTCAAAACATTTTTATTAATTTCAATATTATTGCTCAAAATTTTTCGATATTTAATGAAAACGTAAAGTTTTAGAGGTTCTAGATGTTAATCATTTTCTACACGATAATATAACTGGAGAAAAGGAACCAGAAAACCCCCAAAAAAGAACATTTGGGTTCCTGGTGGAAAAATATTTAATATGCATTGTGTATAAATTTAATTCGAGTTAATTTATATTTTAATATTATGATAAATTGACTAGATGTTTAACGGTTAAACTTCAATGTACTGAAAAATAACATAAAAGAGCCATCTTAGATACATTTTGACCATTATTGCTATACGACTTGCATGAAAATCATCAAAATGAAAAACTTGTCATTACTTGTCTAAACAAGTTTTAAAAAATATCTAATAATTAACTGATTTATGAATTTAAATAAAACGAATAAAAAGCGAAATAAAATAACAATTTTACCTAAAACCAAAATACCTATTTTATTTTAACAAATAAAAGCTCTTACTTATTGTTTTATTATAAATCTTTCGGTATGTGTGTTTTCAAGTAAAGTTAAACATGATATTTATTATAATTTAATGTTTCCAAAAATAAAAATACAGTAGTTTATAAAAAATAAACGGATTGAACAATTTTTTTTTTTTTTTTGAGGAATATTTTTGAGAGTTTTGGGAATATTTAGAATAAAGATTCCCAGTGACACATCATTAATAACGATATTATACAGCAATAAGACGAACGTTTTGTTGGTTTACGAATTCTCCAGAGAAATTTACCGTTTGACATTTAAAATGGAAATGTTTATTAACTGTTGTTTACCTACATCTGATGATAAAAATAAAAATAAAAAACAAATAAATATTAAATATTTATTTGTTTTTATTTTTATTAAATCGTCGGATGTAGCTAAAAACTTCGGAGAATATAAATTTTTTATCCTCCAGTACTCCGAAAACGTTACGGGGAAAAATAAGGAAATGTGGCCTTTTAGTACTATATAGTAAAAACGAACGAAAATAAGATTTCAAAGACGTCACGCGGAATATATAAGTAGTTATATTGTATATTGTACGTTGTACGGGGGGAGGGGGAACGTACGATGTGTAGAATCTATATTATACACTCGTCGGACGTGATGTTTATCGATTCGTCAACGTTTCCAATATTGTATGGTAGAATTCAACCGTTTTACATGGTAATAATAATAATAAAAATAATAATAATAATAAAAATACCTCTTCCACGAAGATTCTATTATACCACCGCGTGATGCAAAGCGTATGTCACGTGTGTTCGCGTTGACATGACGAGGGCGCGTTTTTTCTTTCTATTTTTTTTTTTTTTTAAACGATTTTTCCCGTACCACACTTTTGACAGCGAAAAACGTTCGAGAGTTTTTCGCTCAAATCTTACCGAGTGAATACACAAAACCCGAGTGCAGATCTAGGGGAGAGACGGGGACGTGTGTCCACCCCTGGATGGGAAAAAAAAAACCTATTCTGTCGCTGCGTACTACTATTCTGACATGTATTGACTAAAAAATGAAAAAATTGCTTTTATCATATAAAAAAAAATTTAAGTAACACAAAAAATTACTATATAGTTATTATTTAAATGTGATCAATAAGTCACTGTAGCTGTAACGTACAACTATAGTTACAAGTTCCTGTAGTATGGAGTAACTTCTAACTTGTAACCTGATACAAATAATCGAGCAGCTTTACCATATCGTTGTCTGTTACACGTCTGTTAAACTTCAGAAATTTATTTTTATGAAATTTCTTAGAGTCAATTTCCTGGTATTTTGAGAAATTTCTTAGTGTTAATTTCTAGGTATTTCAAGACATTTTTGGAATATGTATATTATAAAAATAACATATTTTTTTTCTTTTTAAATACAACTTGGATTCATTTACTGCGGTATTGGTCATTGGTCATTGGATGTTGGCAAATATATTTTTAGATTCTGAACAGAGCTAGGAAGCTTATGATTTTACAATTATGTTCATTTATTTATTTATTCCATTCTGTGAACACTTTTGCGTACAAAATTACTTATCCAAAAGCTTCAATCAGTGACTTTTTGGATCAAAATTCGGCTCTAGATGGTACTTTATACTTAGCATTTTTCAAAATTTTAATAATTTCATAGAATTGACACTTGTTGACCATCGCTGGGTCCATGGTGGCCATTATTAGTCCCATTGTGGCCATGGTAAACATACTAACCATTTTGATCATGGTAACCATTGTTACCATGGTTTCTATTCTAACCGAGGTGTTCATTGTAATATTTAATGTAACACATAAAAAAATATGTTATATTGATAACACTATCTCGGTCATTTGTAAACGGTAAAAACACTAGGTCAATTTATAACAGTTTCATCGTTTTTAACGCGTAATGTGTAATTGCCAGTCGGTATAAACACCAATTGATCATATTATTGCTTCGTCTTCGCTCGGTCACTTTTGGCAGCATCGCGGTGACGATGTAAAACTTTAATATCATTATTGCCGTCAGGATCTTGACTTCGTTGCTTTGATGGACGACACGGCCTTCGCAGAGCGACGATCGATGTCCCGTAGCAACAGGGGCTGGCAAATTTTTACGCGCCAAAAGTAAATCGACTTCGAAAATTCACTTCTTTTGATTAAACCGACTAGACGCAGTTTGTGATTCATAAAGTTCTTGCACGAAGTTTTACTAACCTAAAACATTGATCTATAATTAAAAAAAAAAACAAACATATTAAACGTTTCGTTCAGAATCTAATATAAATAATACAATAATATCGATAAAATGTATAATAATTCTAGCAAGTGATAAACTTATAATCGTGACAAATGTCCTTTTCGATAGTCCCTAAAGTATCAAAATCGGGTAATATCCGTTTCCGCTAAAAAAGAAAAAAAAAATTATCTAGACAAGTTAAAGATTATTTCACAAAAACTATCTAAGTAAACAAAATGTTAAAAAAAAACTTAAATTATGATGATTAGATAATTTAAAAATTTAACAAGATACATTTAATCCTTTGTGTTTTTTGTTTTTTCGAACAACATAATTATTCTATTTTACGATTCAAAATTGTTTCGAATAACTTGAAACACGTAAATTATTGAAATACTGAGGGAAATTGTTTTATTTAATTTATAAACTAGTATTTTATTAAATACTAACCAAATAAAACTAATACAATTATTAAAAATACAACTAAATAATAAATTTTAACACTAATTTAAAGGGCTCGGATTTATATGCCCTAAAAAACTGAGGAACATGTCCTTAAAATGACGATAATATGTCGTAAATGTAACCAAAATAGTTCGAAAAAATTCTTTTGAAACTGATATTATAAACAATATAAACATTTTAATATACACATAAATTATTAAAGATAAATAGTATGCATTTATAAAAAAAGTATGCAAATTAATAAAGTAATTAAATGTCCAGTTTCGTTGACGTTTATTGTATTTTTAATATTTCGTTCTGTTTTTTGTTTTTTTTCTTCTGTAATATAACTAAAAAAAAAAATAATTAAAATATATATTTTAAATAATTTTGTTAAATTTAATTAAACGAAAAACAACCCAAGAACAAAATATAATTCTGAAAAAATCAAAAATAAGCTGAAATATATTTGAAAATTTCATAAATCAAAAATAAAACTAAAAATGTTCAAAATGTTAAAACATGAACTTTTTAAATAAAATATCTAAAAACATGCGAAACAAAACTAACATGTTGTTTATGATTTCCAACGCATGACACAGAATACTACACCACTTGGCTATTGACCCACCAAAAAAATGACATGCAAAACGCTAGAAAATCTTATCCCTACTTAATTATATATTATACAAGGACAAGGGTGATTTTTAAAAGTCTAGTGCTGCAAGTTGAGAACCACTGGCGTGTATTATATACATGGATGACGTATACCCACGCAAATCCGGCCTTGGCGGACGTGTGCGGTTATTCCTTTTTTTTCCTCTTTCTTTCGTTTCTTTCTTCAGGACGAAAACTTTCGGACAAGATAACGGATTAGGTCGTTTGTTTTTTAAGTTTTTCCACGACTATGTCGAGGCCACGCAACAAGGAGGACGACGGTGGTTGGTGGTCGTCGTCGTTTTCGGGACGAAAATTCAATTTTTTTTTTTTTTTATTCTGCTCTCCAGCTTTTATTATTATTTCTCGGAGTTTTCCCGGGCCCGTGACGTACTAGCTACGTTATCTGAAAATATCGCATAGAATAGTATTATTTTTTTTTCCCAAAGTAGGAGCCCGGGTGTCGGGGAAGGGGAGACGAAAAGCCCGAATTTATTGGTGTTGTTGTGGCCGGGGTGAGAGGGAAAAAATCATGTTATTCTGATAAATAAAAAAAGAAACTTGGTAATGTTTAATATAGTCTATATAAAATATAGAAGAACATATTATAATAAATTTTAGATAAATAAATAAAAATTAATATACAGTTAAAAATAAATACAAAATAGGAAATAAAAAATTACACGGTGAAAAATAATTCCTGCAATAGCTGTTATTGAGACGCGTAACAAGTGGCAAGTTTAAACAATGTTGAGGCTCTGGAACATTTTTGAAATCTTAAAGTAGTTAAGTTAGAACGTGTAAGAGAAACTGCACTAGGGAACCGTAATGGCTGCGAAATCAAAATCCATTTTGTCCGAAAAAAAAAAAAAAAAAAAAAAGGCAAGCTCTTTTATTTTCCTGTAATAATTACTAGGGCTCAGTACTTAATGTCCAAAACACTCTACAAAATTCACAAAAAATCATTGAAATGGCTTGTTATTAACATCAAAATGGAATCTTAAAAATACCAAAAAATTAGTGTGAAATTACTTGACAATCTGTTGATAATAAAATTCGTTATTAATAATGGATGTAATATCAGTATGTAAGTATGTTAAAATAATTAAAATATATACTGAAAAGTACTAAGTACCAAATGTATATGTATAAATACATATATATATATATATATATTACTCTCCCTCCCCCTCTCTTAAAAATAAAATTACGGTCTTTAAAACTGGGGCGAAAAGATGTAGCTCTAAAATCGAATTCGCAGGTCCCGCTGTGCTGTGCTGTGTGTGTGTGCTCGGTCCGGAGGCCATCTCACACGACCCTAAACTCCGGCACGCGTGAGAAAACAAAACTTTGCTGCTACCGTTTCCGAAACGCCAACACAATGGGTCTTAGCCGCCGCCCCACGCGCCCCGTGTAGAGTCCGCGCGGGGGGACTCATAAATTTCGTCGGCACGTACGCGAGTACACACTGTGCGTCGTAATATATAATAATAATAATAATAATAATAATAATATTTCGCCGGTGTAATGTGTGTAAACGGTACATAAATTATTAGGTTTTGTATAATTCGCCGCCGCCACCACTGACACGTCGTTTTCTCGGCGAAAAACTTTCTTTTTTTTTTTTTTTTTTCATACCCCGCAGACTTCGGTGTGCGTTTTTCCGGCCGACACTACGTCGTCGTCGGTACCCGCCCCATTGGCCTGCACACATTAGAAAAAAAAAACGGACTTTTTCCGGTCATAATAAATTAATTATTTAATCCTGCGTGGGCGCCCGCAGGAATTTTATGGGGGAAGAGCATGATTTTTAACTGCTGCGTAAAATATAATTAAGAACATAAATAAGAATTTTGCTTCCTGATAAGACAGCAATAATGTCTTGGGTTTTTTTTTATTGTTATTTTTAGCGCATTTAATGACGACTTCAAGTGAATTTTTTAACATTTTAAATTCATTTTGTACTCCATTTTTGTTTGTCAGCATTTTAAGTGAACTTTTTGACGTTTTAATGTGATAATATTTATCGAAAATTTTATACGACTTTCTGATTAGAATGATTTCAATTATTCCCACGAATTTTTAACCGGATTCCAAAAAAAAGGGGAGGTTTTGAATTCAACAAATGTTTGTACTTTGTAATTTAAGATTTCCCGCTATACCACGCGATTCGGATTAAACACTTTAAAATTTAATTTTATTCTCTTTTCGTGTATAAATTATATTATATAGTACCTGCTTTTGTCGTCTAACGTGTGTATGATTGATTTCACTTTGACAAACGAATAGCAGTAAATAGAAAATGATTAATTATTGTGTACACTGTACACGTACTTGCACCCTGCTGCACCCCTTCGCAATGCCAAACGTGACGACGATCTGTTATTATCATTATTGAGTATATTTTTTTCAATTTATTTTTTTTTATAACAACCGTGCGCGCATATACGTATAACGTTCGACACAACGAAAATTGACTTATCCGCGAATGTGGAAAATAAATGTGTACGTACATTATCTCTTTCGCCATCAGCCGACATGACCGTGATGGGTGGGTTTTTATCAACCCTTAACGATATTTATTTATCATTTATACTCCTCGTGTACAGTATATTACACGTCGCTGTTGCTTACTATACTGTTGCAATATCGCACCGAACTTTATCAATTTTTTATCCGCATCAAAGTTTCACATACCCTCACGCCACACACACACATGTGTACTCGCGAAAATGTTTCCCAACTTTCTGACCTTATCTGGTCGACGAATTTACGACACTGTCCTACATACTAGTCCTCCTGTACCGATTATATTATTATATCCATTTGCAGAAATAATATTTTTACTTTTGCGGTTATTCGGCAGATACTAGGACTTGCGAACGAGTATTGAATTCAAAATTAAAAAAACGAATAACGTTCAAACGGAATAATAGATTTGTTTTACACCGAATATCCACATCAGCTAGTGATGTACCACGGGGAATCTTCCCCGAGGAACAAGGAATATTCTGGAAAAATTCATTCCCAATTCACTCAAGAATATTCCCTCGAAAAAAAGCTATTCAATGCGTTTATTTTTACAAAATAATCGCTATACACTCTTACTGTATTAAAATACTAAATTTCAACGTAATCGTTGTATTTTTAAACATACTAAAAATGTATTAAATATACTGAAAAATTATAAATGTTGAATTATTTAGATAAAATATTATAACTGGTAACTGTAAGCAATGGAGTGCATAACATGAAATAGGTAGATTTATATCTAATATAAATTAAATGTTTCTGAATTACTTAAGTATTTTGGTGGATTCTCGCAACAATAATATTCACTATATGAATGGGATATTCTACGCGTATAAATTTAATTAAATATTGAATCGTATTATGAACGTTAATGTTGAAAAAAATATGATATTCCCTATGTATTCTTTGTCTTGGGAATATACAGGAGAACTTCCTGTAATTGAATTCCCGGAAATTTTCACATTACTATCCATATCGAATAACCAAAAAAAAAAAAAAAATCTTCTTATAATTCACATTTTCGGAAATCCTCGTTCTTATATCCTTTCTTTGAATGTTTGAATGTTAATATTTTGCACGAACCCGTATCTGTAGGTATTCAAAAATATTTATTATAACAACAACTGTGCTCTACGCATTGATGATTATTTTTTTACAAGTTTATTCGTTGGAGTCAAAGTTACAGAAAACAAAGCGTATGTTTGTCGTGTATAAACGTCGCAAGTGGAAAATTTAGAACGCACAGCCGAGAAAAAATCTAGTCTTGAATTTAAATAATTTATAAATTTATGAATAAAATATGTTCAGCTCGTGTTGTAGGTAGACGAAAAGCACACTACAGAAAACAAAATATGCAATTCGAAAAAATGTATTCTCGAATGCTAGACTAGTATTTCGTTGTAAAAAAAAAATAATAATAATAATAATAATAAATAAATTATGATTTTGATTAGATCAGCGAAATTCCTCTTAAATATTTATCTTTACATTAAAGTGACTTCTCATCATCATCAGAATATATTGAGAAGTCTTGTTCACCGGTTTACTGGAGTAACAGGTCAGTATGATTTGTTGTTCTTGTAATAAAGTTTTTTTCTCAGGAAATAACAGATTGATGAAAATTATGTAATATATTTTTTGTTGACAATATAAAAAATGCCTAAAATTTGCGTTATATACACTTTTGTTAAAAGTCTTATGGTTTTTATTTGTAGAAAAAAAAAAAATATATATTGAACAATCTTTTCTGTAAAACTACTGCATGTAGGCTGAACGACATTTTGATTTTTTTGTAGAAAAATCCTGGCCACAAGCCTTGTCAGCATGTCCCGAATCAAAGGTTGGCCACTCGGGTGCTGTGACACCGAGTGAACGTGACACGTGTACACACTGTACACGTATAATAATACGAATCGAAACGTGATATTGTTAATCGACGTGTATTCGTGTGCGATTTAAGCGTAGGGAACGGAGGGCGGGGGCGATGGATTATATTTAGTGAAAAATACTATTTATCACTGCTAGAGACCGCTGCCGTCACCGTCAGACGAATGAATTTTCCGAGTTATTGTCAACGGCGGCGAATAGAGATTTATTTCGTCTCATCTGTCGAGTGCGACTACTCCGACTTGTCGATTGTAAACGAACAGTAGCCCCGGAATCCGTCGAATTATTATCATAAACGGAATTCCAGCGAAAACGCGGCGCCCGCAACAATGAGGGGGGGGGGCTGGTGAACTACTACAGGCGAATGACGATAACAATAAAAGTGGCGGTGTAAACAACCGAAAAACATTATTCGTATAACAATCGCGATAAATGTACAACGCGGTTTTTGTAACCAGACACGATTCGGGGTTATCGCCGCCGTATACATTATAATATTATGTTTTATTTATTCGTCTTAATAGTCCGTTAACGTTCCAATATTTGCTTGATTTATAACTTGACTATACTAATGTGCAAATCGTTATCGGTATTAAAACATATAGTTTACGTGTTGAATATGTATTTATGAAAACATTTTGCGCCGAATCATAATCAAAAGCGACATTTAGCTAATGTGTTATATTGTAACGCAGAATGGTAAGTTAAAAAAAAATAAAATAAAAAATACAACGTTGTTGTCTGCATGTTTCAAACATCAAACAATGTGCCGTATTAATAATAATTGTGCCTAAGTTTCATCACATTGCATGGATAAAAAAAAAAAAAAAAATTGAATCAAAAGCTTTATATGTCATAAGTATTGGCGGATTATATTCAATTGAACTTGTGCAAATTTAAAATGGGGAGGGACTGACCTACCCCCAAACTCAGTAATACAACACTGCAGTAGTAGAACACGCATCGAAATTTTTGAAAAAAAAAAAAAAAAATCATTGTGAATTGAAAATTTCGGTTCAATCAAATCGTGTCTAAAAACATTCGTTAAATCGTGGAGAGGCGTCAAAACTTCTCTTAATCGGTCGGTTTCCATAGCGAAATACTTCCAGCTAAACCTTCTGATGTAACGTTTGCGCGTTTATTCTCGCTCCGCAATAAAACTATTTACCGCTCGACAAATTATTATTAATATTACCGCGTTCTTTCACGCGCGCGCGTGTCGCTAAGCGTTTATCGCGCGCACTTTAGTCTGTCGCGCCTATCAGCCGTGTTTGTATTGTTTGGGTAATTAATAAGCCGCTTATCCGGAAACGCGCGCAATAATCCCCCGAGGACGTATCGCCGTCGCCGTTGTCGTCAAGTTCGTCGTTAGTTTTTGATGCAACCGAAAGTTAAACGACTGTGTCTAAACGATTTGCTCGCGATGGCGAACACAAATGACACTTCGTCGCAGCAGCAGCAGCAGCAGCAGCAGTAGTGCAAATCGGTGGGCGTTCTCGAGGTGCTCGAATCCAACGCGTATACATAAATAGCTTTTTTTTTATATGACTCTTGACTAAAGCCGTTTTTGCCTTTATTATATATTTTTATAAAAAAAAAAAAAAAAATAGTAGTTTGCGGAGTAATTTGGTTAAAAATTAATTAATTTAAAAACTCGTTACTGACCAGCCTTGTTAAAAAAAAAAAAAAAAAGTGTTACCAGAAAGAGAAAAATAAATAAATAAAAATCATTGTAAAAACATAAATTTCTTCACTTCGTTCAGAATCTAAAAATAGCTTCTTCGATCCTTATAGAATGTAAAATATTATTATATCAGAGTACGGTTCCGCGGCCGAACTCTGAGCGGGGCCCGAACACATCGGATTCTGAGAGAATATTTATTCACAGGACACCCGAAGCAGCGAACAAAAGCAATAACGGAGGGAAAAACAAAGAAAACGAAACAATAATACATAACGACTGGTAGTGGTAATAACGATGGAGCCGAATCGTCGGAGTCGATTGCGGTGGCGGCGGCGGCGGCATTGTCTGACTATTCCAGTGGTTTTCATCCTAGGGGGGCGACCCCCGAAGAGGTCGTTAGCGTGGAGTCGCCAAAAATAACGAAGGAAACGATAATATTTCTTATGATAATATTATACGATATTGGAGTATGAAATTATTATTATTTCCAAAAGCGTTATAATTGAGCAATAATTATTCGTTTTGTGATGACAACAAACGTGATTATTATTGTTCGTTTTAGGTCTAAGTTTCATCACGTTTTTTTTACTCCCTTTAGAATACGGGTCATACTTTGCACCGGGTAGAACACGATTCCGCGCGTTCATTGTTCGGTGTTACCTTTTTTTGGACCCAATTTCCTATTGTGTTAGAATGCAACATTGCCATGTTTAAGAATACGATTCTGTGCGTTTTTTTTTTTTTGTTGCATGAATCCGAATTTTTCCCAGCTTTCAGCTTTCATAAAATGTAAAACACACAATTTTATAGTGCTCATCCTTCAACGCATGTAGTAATATCTATTCTAATGGAGATACA
>JAIPRM010002066.1:0-32759 GCA_025469315.1 Stegophylla sp. TES_Ste_2020 | reverse complement strand
GCAAAAATATGCACTTTCAAATTTTAGATCTGATATCATGGCACCGAGAAATGAATTTATTTCGCACTCAGCTATTTTTAACAACAATTAACAAAAATATGCAAATGCTAAAAGTCCCTAAGCCTAGTAATAACGAAGAATCGCAAATCACAAATACAACCCACCATAATGAGTAAAGTCACGAACCTTATATTAGAAACATTACGTGAAATTATTGAAGACAATGCACGATTTATTCAAACCAGTAAGTTGTTTAGAAAAATATAGAATACATAACAATGTGTTAAATAAAAAAATAAATAATTAATATTAAATCAATTCTTCCAAAATTATAGTTTATAAACTTAAAATGCGGATTTTTTTTTTTTCGTTTAATGTAAACTATACATATATGTTTTAAGAAAATTATTACTTTCTTAAGATTTTCGATAACTCGACATTTTTAGCAAGTCAATTTTTTTTTTCCTTGTAAACTTCCGAGTTACCAAGAGTCGACTGTAAAATACATGTATATCGTTTTTGTTCTCTGTGCAAACTAAATACAATTCACATGCAAAAAATAATAATAACAATAACGAATTTTTAACACGCAAAACAATATAATGTAGAAATGAAAATTATATAAAATTAATTTAATTATATAGTCAACGTTCATAAATTTATATTGCGTGTAGTTTTTATAGAAAAAAACAAAAAACAGGCACTGCGCGCGCACACGCATTATACATTTCGTGCTATATTTTAAAACAAAGTGTTTTTTATTTTATTGTGTGTGTGTGTGTGTGTGTGTTTTTGCCGGAAGTATTAAGATTATTATCATAATAATTAAATTATAAAGAACCTATAAATTTGAATAATGTGTACGCACACGCACACACAGATTTATAAACATTTATCGCTAGGAAATGGAAATTAATTAACATAATTAATACTTATACACTCGAGAGTTATATTTAACCTCATAATTTGCTTGAACACCAAAAAAATCGCTAATTAATTTTTATTGAATCTAAAATTTATCGTGAAACTACTGCAGTTATCTCACATTGTATATTATGGAAAAATGCACACACGAGTCAGGCTCATGGTCAAAGACGAGACGTTGTTCAGGGCAGAAATTTCCCATTCTATGGTACCTCATGATATTTTTTTGTAAAATAAAACAAATCATTGACGACATATTATGGAAATTAGCGTTTTTTTTTTTTTTTTTTGCTTATGCTGCACGTGTATCTAATAACCTTTTTTTTTTTCCCCCAAAGGTCCAGTGCGAGACGAAACATGAATTTGCCTAAGCGTGTTTAACCGCTTAAAGCGGACCTGTTTGTACATAATGTGATCTACAGTATAATGTTAATTATGTAAATTGCAAAGGGTCGAAACGGCCTGTGTCGATAATGTCGTTTGGTGGTTTCATACAATACTATCAAATGCTCGAGTTTAGATTATCTAGACTACGGCAATTATTACTATAATTTCCTGTGACTCAAAAATTGACAAATAATAACTTATTGACAGTTTTTATTTATTTATTTATTTTTTTTTTTTTTTTACATATCTAAACCGGAACTGACTAAAAATATTTGACACGACACAATATTATACATTTATAAATCTTATTATTAATGATTTCTTGGAGTTACATAAAACAATAAAACGTTTTTGTGCGAAAGAACGAATCACAATATCTTAATTTATTACACAAAACTTAAATTGCAGTTTTTTAAACTACTATATATATATGCGATGTAAAATCTATAAACATAATTATAAAATAAAATTTTTCGGTAACGCGAAACTTAACTGAACTTTTACATATTTTTTGTGTTGCCATCCCCACGAATGACATGATCCGCAATGTAACTGTAAGATCAGCGAACGAAACCAAGTGCAGAAAATCACTACACAACGTCACCGACGAAATCATAGACCTAAATTTTGTAAAATTTTGTAATCGTTGTGAACTGCGTATGATTCAAATTTCAGAAGTCTCGATAAATTCCATAATATTTTTATGACATCAGTTTGTGGAACAGTTTGTTCAATTTCCCATATTCTATACTAAGGTGACCATACGTCCTGTTTTATACAGGATTGTCCTCTATTTCGACTCTGAGTCCTGTTGTCCTGATAAACTTCTCTCAGGACGTTTTTTGTCCCGTAATTTCAAGTCTGTTCCATATAAATCCCGTTTTTTTTTTTTAACTTACTGTTGATTTAATATTTTTTAAATTTTTGAAATGAAATTATTGAATAAAATAACGTAAGAATCTAGAAATCTCGTGGATACCATTAAATAAATTATAATCGTAAAATGAATTTATAAGTTTTTTTTAGAAAGTAAAATAATACATAGTACTTTCTTAAATATGGTCACCCTATTCTATACGTCTATATAACAGTGATAAAACACTATGTCGGAGTTATAGTTTTAATAAAATGATTATACGTGATTATGTTTTCCTTCCAAAAAAGGTTTGCAATTTAAACGGTATTATTACGCATTGAGAATAATACAAATTGTTTTATAGGCGAATTCGTTAAAATAATTATTTTATATAATATCATTATTATCATCAAATTAAATTTGATTGTATGACGGGGTTCGGGATAGGCAATTTCGCTACATCCGCGAGTGAAATGATGTGTTTTGACGCGACCGTGGTTCATAATTATTATTTAACCGGAAAACGTAACTAAGTACGTCCTGTAGCATATTTTAGTACGTTTCAAGTATAATTAATATTATTATAACGTTATACGTTCATGATGTTTTCCTATAATTTTGAATACAATTATTTAAACGACGGTTTTCCGTGGGTGAACAATAATAACAATTATTTGAATATTGTATCACACAACTAAATTGGTGAAATACTATAATATATTATTATCATCAAAATCATTTGATTGTGTTGATAGGCAATTTCGTTACGCTCACGCGCGTAGGATGATTTTTTTTTTTTTTTTTATACGACTGTACTGATTTTTATGATTTATACGGGATTTTGACAGCAAACGCTGTCGTAATGAGTTGAATTCACGTTGTTCGGTCCAAGTATTAAACATTGCGATTTAAATTATTCATAGAATTCAACAAAAGGGTAGTTTATAATTTGATAACATTTTTTTTTTTTTTCAAACATTTAAATCTAATTTAAAATAATAATAAATAATAATAATAAAAACAACGGAAAAGGGGGGGGGAAACGGTTAAATCGAATAGAATAAATAATTACAGCGGTACCGTTTTTGGTAATCTCGTTGCGAAATTTTCCAGAGCGCACTTATCGTAAATTGTAATTTGCGAATTTTAAAACGGAGCTAATTCGTTTTTCGCTAATTAATTCATTAAATCAACCGTACGAAACGATTAATTCGTGAAAAACGGTCGTAATAAATATCCGCAGGTTTGGACGGACGCGGTGTGCGGGCCACATGTAAAATATACATAATATTAAGTCGTGTGTAACCGCACACGGGGTTCTATATACACAATATATATATATATAATATAACTTACATACAGACACACAAACGCACCTGGCATAGTATTAGAATTTTTTTTCACAGACGGCGCGGCGAATCGGGACTGATAAATTTTGCACACATGCCAGGACTTTTTCAAACGGTAGAGTATATACAATACAATCTACATATTATTAAACAGTTTCATTTAAATTCTGTGATAATTATTCAAATATATATATATATGTTTAACACATAATACAACTCTATTAGCGCACACGTTTTAATAAGCTCTTTAGAACAAATTTTTTAAAGAAAATCGTAACATTTAACGGGAAATTTGAACAAAATTTTCAAACAATTATATAAGTGTTTAAAAAACACCTCCCATTGTTCGTTTTGAAATGAGTCCGGTGGTGCTGACTAACAAATTAAAAGTTATACAATGCATTTTATGTGCTATCTATAAGTAAACCTGGGAATTAATTACAGAGTGTTCCCTTATCTAGAACGGGCTCTACAATCCAAAAAACTTCTTGGCCGTTATACGTTTTACGTATATTTTCTATTTAAAGTATCTAATGTACCTAATTTCGAAATCACATTTTATGTGCTAGAAAAAGCTTATATAATATTAGTAAGTCTATAAATTCGTATTGCTGGATTGATGATTTTATGCGCTCTCTTTTATAATTTCGGAAATACGGTCACGCACGCACAAACGCGGGTGCGCGGGTGACACGTTTGGAGAATTATTATTTTCCCGAGAAAATGTGAAGTATAGACGATTTGCGCATTTTAAAAGTTGCTAATTTATGAACGGCTGCAGTTGTAAACGTAACTTGCAGAGAGAGCGATAGAGGGAAACTGCCACGACGAAAAAAAATTGTGTGGGATTGCCCTCACCTACTCGCTAGACTCGATTTCTTTAAAAAACGAATTAAAATAAACGTTTTGATTTCAAGAAATAATTTACTTAGTTAATCCGTTTTATGTTTATACTCTTTTAAAATAATTGATTTTATTTATTAGCACCTTAATTGTGACTAATTGTCAATTTTACTGTGTTTATAATAATCGAAGTGCATAGAATTATGCAATAGGCATTAATTTAGGTTGTTTAAAACGCGTTGCTATTTTTATTCTTTTTGATTTTTGTTATAAAATATTGCTAATGAGTATGGGCAAAACCCAAAACTGTTATAATTGTTTTCCATCCAATTTCATTGTGATTTATACATGTAAGTATAAATTGTAGTTTTGGAAAAAAAAAACATTTTATCATTGTTGTCATCTATAAATTTTGTTATCAAATCAAAAAAAAAAAAAAAAAAATCTAACACAAAACAAATGGAAACATTGGAGCGAAACTGTTTCATGAAAAAAAAAAAAATTAAAATTTAATTTAAAAGTGAAACGAGTCGAATAAGGTTATGAGGATGCATTCGAAGGAGGTTTGAAAAAAAAAAAAAAATCCATTTTCTAAAAACGATTCGAGCAAGGATCGCGCCGCGCGTGTCGTGTATATAGTGTGTCGAGTGTGTGTACTACAACACCATATTACATTTATTGTTGAGGAGTGTTACGATATTTCGCTCATAAAAAATCGCGGCGACACGACGGCAACAACAGCGACTACAATAATAATAATAATAATAATAATAGTTATGATGGACAATAACAATAATAATATTATAATAATGATCGCTAATAGGACAATGACTACGGACAGAGAGTATATATATATATATATTATATACGTAATATTCCGGGGTCCGGACAACATAATAACATCTATGCGTGCAATAGGCTCTATCGTAGAGGCGTATATTATAATATTATCACTGCGCTTGCTGGTCCTTGTTGTCATAATAATAATTATTATTACGACGAAAATCATTGGTTCGCTGCACGCGGTGTGACGACGTCACAGCTTGTCCCCCGTCCGCCGCGCGTCGCGAGTTTTTCGCGGTAACCGCGGCCGGTTACCGGATACCGGGTCAGCGATTTTGTGTGGCGAAAAAACGTTACTCAGACGTAAATTAATTACAAAAATAAAAAAAAAAAAAAATCGTATTTGTCGCCACCGATCCGCGTGTTTACAAAATTAACGCCCCACGAATGACCGCGTGAGTCCGAACGAATCAACGTCCGAAAATTAAAAAAAAAAAAAAGCGTTTAATTTCGGATATAAAGCGCGCGCTTACTAATAATTGGTCGAGTGTGAGGTAGTGCAATATTGAACCAAATGTTTCGGCATTTTGTATTTTTAGGTGGTACGAGTGAAGTGAAGAAGCCAGCGTTTTTTTTTTTCTTTTTTCAATGACGTTTGGTCTTTATTTTTTATCTGGAAATACTTGTTCAAAAGTTTCAACCAGCAATTTTTACGATCACAATTGAACTCTAAATGGTACATTTGAGAGGTAATTTTTCGTAATTCTCAAAATCTAGGAAAAACTACTCAAAATTTGACAAAATACCTTCGAAACTATTTTTTTCAAATCCAAACTCTATGAGAAATCAAAAATAAATAGACAATAATGTCAGAAATTTTTTTGTTACAAGAGAATTTTTAAAATGTGAAATAAAAATTTTCGAAAATTCTTTTCTAATTCTTTTTTTTTTCTTGTTCTCAGTTAAAAGTGGGACATAAATCTGGATGAGTACAACATATTTTCTTTTTTTGCTATATGAGTTAACTTTATATTTTTTGAGTAAAATTTTCTTAAAAAAGCTGAAGCTCGACTTAGAAATATTTTACTAGAGAAATAATTTATCGTTTCTTTAAAATTTAACACACTCACCAAATCTCACCCGAGGAGCGAGAAATATTATGCACGATGCGAAGTGTGTCTTGTTTTTTTTTTTTTTTTTTTTTTAATTATAGTTATTTGATATTTTTATAATTTTATTGTCTGTAAAGCTCATGGACTCGATCGGTATCAATGTATATGAAGTATGAACAAAATATTTGTACTGGTCAATTATGTCAAAATCCCTTACTTAGGATAACATCTTCATAGCGTTGTTATTTTAGAGAAAGCAAAATATGAACTTTGTAACTAAGCTATTATGAACTGGATGAGGATCTTGCAAGATAAATATTGCGTATAGTTAATTTAATATAAAATTATTGTTTTAAAGTTATTTCAGTAGTAAAATAAACTTCTAAGACCATGATTTTTACCAAATTAATAATTTACTAATTCACACCACTCGAATATGTACTTCACAATTATGCTAATTAGACACTATAATTTGTGTCACCGTTTGTTGTGGCCTGGGACACTTTATTTTTTGTACGAGTGACGAGTCGATTGTTGTTTTTAATAAAATAGTAAGTAAAAAATATGCAATTTTCATGACAAATAAATCTACACCATGTTACGACTTATATATTTTTTTCTTATATATGATTAATGCTAACTATGATATTTCTAAAAAACTATGCGAACAAAATTATTTCCTGGAAACCTATGCTAGGTACACATACTGATCCGATTAACGTTTTAGGGTAGAAAAAGTTATTCTATATAATACATATCTTCGCTTTACTCAGAATCTAAAATACATTTTTAATAGTTACTACAGTAATTATTTTATATTCAATAATACATTGTTTATGAATAAACGATAGTACAAAATTAATGCAATAAACAATCACATTCATTACTACGTAATTAAAAAAAGTTTTAAAATTAAAATATTTTCATTTATATTATGACAACGTGTTTCGTGTGCACTTTAAGTTATTTTTCCATGTAACTAACTTTCACCAATATTCTAAGGCATTTCCATTTTATTTAAATTCAAAGGATTACAATATTAATTATCAACTACTGAAAATTTATTTTAGTATTCAGTTGAAATTATCTTAAACAGAGAACCACTTTCCTTGGTCAGTATATAAAAGAATTCAGTTAGGTGTATTTTTAGCAGATGAAGGTTATATTTATGTTGAATATTTCGTTAAGGATCCTAAAACGATGTCATTGGCATTTTAATTATTCCAATATTAAATATTTTCATTAAACGCAATTTAATATATTAATTACATTGTTGTGTTTTAATTATTTAAAACTTCTCTTCAATTTATTTCATAATATAATTCAGCTTGTATTCTAAATATTTACTTTATTCTGTGGGTGGCGATAGTGAATATTAATAATTCTGCGAAAAAAGTCATAGATTTATTTATGTCGGTAGTTTTATTTTTATTTAGATAAATTTTATCAATTTTAACAGGCCATTGTCGGATGAAAGTGCACGTTATTCTTCGGAAAGTAATTTCACCTATTTTTCTAAAAGTACTGTTAAATACGAATTTATTATGGTAAACGAGCAACGGTAATTAATTATATATTTTTTTAACGTTTCAATTTATTAAACCTTATAATATTATAATGACTGTAACGTATAAAGAATAAAACAATTATGTTATTATGTTAAGTATTATCAAAATTCTAATCTCAAAATTTTATTGAATAGTATTTTTGTAATCTCTCTTGAAAGTTATAATTTGTTAGGCGCACTCGCGACACACGTTCTCTAAAAATTTAAATGTGTTTTTTAATATTATTATTGTTATTATTATATCTTACAGGCGATGAACTCCAAGCTATTTAAAACTTAATTCACCGACCGACTATTTGAATTGAATACACTCCGAAGTGATATGAATAAAATATGTTTTCTTTCTGCGTTTTATCAACAACTTTGGGATTTTTTTTTTTTTTTTCGTCTTCCGTCGAAAGTAAAAACCATGTTGTATAATTCTAAGAGCAGAGAAAGCGATGGAGACAGAGTAAAAGCGAAAAAAGGTCTTACTGTCGTAGTAAACATTGATTGATGGACACTGAGATTTTGTTGACCGTACAAAATGCAATTTGTCTTTCTCCGTCTTATTGCCGTGTACAAAACATCGACTTAACCACTTGACCAATAGACCGGGCAGAGTAACGACGATAATAGCAGTGGCCTTCGTGACGTGAAATTCTTCTGTTAAGGGTCCAATTCGATTTATGTCAACACATTCCGCGGAATAACCAATTACCAGAAGAGTTTTATGGTTCAAACCACTATGCTGCAACTGTATGAAGAACGATTTACATACTCGAATCTTGAGTGAACACAAAAGATTTTTTTTCTACGCATTGTTCACATGAAACGTTTAAGGTAGACTAGTCGATTTTCTGGTTAAATTTACCTCATTTGCACTGTTGTAGAGTAGTATTGTTTGGTATTATTTGCAGGGCTTGAAATCGAAATGAAATGGGGTGGATTCGTTGAAAAAATTACCTTATGTACATTGATATTTTGATTTGATTATCAATTTAATTTCAGTAAGTTATTTGTTAGTCAAAGAAAAATGAATACATAATATGGAATCAATAACAATAATGGCGGAGACTTATTTGGTGTGCAAAGACATTCGTTCAGTCACCTGCGCGAGATTAAATTAAAATATTGAGTTAAACTCAGAATTGTTCGTATTTAAATAGTACACTTAAACCGATAAATTTTTAATTTACTACCGTTTGTTTGTAATTTGAAAAATTATGTCCTGTAAACAGGCTTTAGTCAATCACGAATTAAAATTTCGTCGTACGATAAGAATGATTTCTTTAAATTTTCAATTTGTCTCTTATAAGATACTTGTAATAATAATGTTTGTGATGTTTTGTAATATTTGAAATAAAACTATTAGGAATCATCTGTGTGACTCTTCATTCCCACTTTTCCACGATTCCGTTTTAACTCCGAAAACTTTATATAAGTTTTAAGTTCAAAGTAACAATAATATGTAAGAGTGTAAGACCGATTGTCCAGCTTGAATTCCATTGAACTAAACGAAATGATGTCCGGCGCCGATACTTGAAAATTTGTTGGCCACGTTACAACAGTTAGTAAATATTATCAATAAAAAGATCGGTATAGATTATGTTTCTAAATGTTAATTAATTTAAAAACGTTATTTTAAAATCAGAAATTATTATCATCAAATATAAATTTCAAAGTCAATAAAAGCAAACGTAAAAAGTAGGTATATTTTGTGTCGATATTATATGAGCAAATCGTTTAAACATTTTACTGATTATTATCTGTTGAAGAGTAATATGAGTTATCTCAAAAACGTTATCATTACAAACTCCATTACAAATTACAACTCTCTTAAAACAGATATTTTTACATTGAAATAATAAATTTACTTGTACCGCACAATATCACTATTGGGAAAACAAAATGTATTTGAGAAAAATTATTTCAATTAGGAAATATAGACAGGGAAAAGTGTTTATTTCCAGCTGGACTTCGTCGGTGTAAGCCAAGGCCGTAACTAGGGGAGGGGACGGTCTAGACCCCTCCTGAAATTTAGATAAAATAACTAAATTTAACAAGCAAAAAAAAAAAAACCAAAATTTGTTCTCAGTAACGGCATTGGTGTACCTAAGCGTTATGCGATCAACGTTTAAAAGGTGGCGGCGGCGGCGTCCATAAGTCGTTTAAAAGCGAGCAATTATTTATGTACGCTTTCGGATAAAATAATTATTTCGACTCGGAATTTACACGACGAATTAATAATATGCTCATTTGCATTTTGATTGTCGTTCGCGAGCGCATAGTCGTCGTAATCTTTTTATGTACGGGTCGAAAAAAAAAAAAAAAAAGACGAGATTAACGACTCGGCAACGACGTAATATTATTATCACCATTGCCGCGCTTAAAGTGTTTCGCGTGTACGTAGGAAGTATTTTCGAAAAAGTGCAATGGCTCGAATAAACGGGGCCGTCCATTGTTGTTTACTCTCCGGGTCTAATTCGTATAGGCGAATTATTACGACAACGAATATTTCAGTTCAATAATAGGCATGCATTTGCATAATATTCATTGTCTATTCGGCGGGTTAACACACTGTGTACGCGTAGGCGGTCCGTAAATATAAACAATAATAATATGGGTTCATATAATAATAACAATAATAATACATTACTTACTGAGAATAAGTGTTTCCATATCAATTTATGATACGACTTTGCTTTGCATTATTATAACGGAACGGTACATTATGAATTTATTCGTGTTTTTCTTCTCAGCCACTACTCTGTTACGTTTACTCACTTTATTGGGTATATCTCGAAAACAGAGTTACGAAAATTTGTATTTTCAAAATAGCTAATATTCATTTTTGTCCGTGTAAAAATATAGAACACGAACACGTTTATATCAGCTGTCTGAGCTATCTGTCATGCATCAATAAAACAAATTGATTTAATTTTGTTTACTACACTCATTTTCACTCAGTTTCGTTTTAAATACGTTTTTGGTCGACGAGAGTAAAGTATAAAACCGTTATGTTAATTAATATACATTCGGCAGCATATATAATTTTCATTTGATTACCTTAGATTTTACGAATGATTTCTGAATTTTAAAAAGCCCTAGAATTTACGGAATCGCTGTAATAATTAATTTCAATATATCTCAATATATCAAAAGCAGTTTGATCCTTGTCCATCACGAAAATTCTAGATGAAAAAGAACCTAAAGTCAAAATTTTATCTAAACTCAGATGTTTATCTCACAAAAAATCAAATTTAGTATCCCTCAAACTCGTTTGTCTAATACACCACTAATATAAATTTTAATTATTTATAAAAAAAATACACTTTACTCTATATTTTTAAAATATGTTCGTTAAAACGAATGCCCAAATCACTCAGCATCAAGTATAATAACAATTTTACATTTCATTGAATACGGATGATTACAATTCTAAAAATATACACAATGCAAGAGATGATGTCGCTGTACGCCAGAAAATATTCTCGCACATATTTATTTCAAGGACTCGAATGAGAGGTTTTAAATTTTATGTTGTACATAAATATTATTTTTGGATTGTGACGAAGAATTTAACAGTTTAAGGTGAAACAATTACAATGCAAACAAATTGCAAGAATCACTTATTTACTCGAATTATTTTCATTCTAAATGTTTCTTATTCAATTTCCAAATTGTTGTAATTATAATTTTTATTTCGACTTATTTGTTCAATTCAAAATTTTTTTATAAACCACGAGTTTATAGATTTTTCTACAATCGTTTACAAACATAAATCTATGCTACGATTATGTATAGTATTCGAAACATTGGAAATTCATTGTTGATAAAAATATGCAAAATTATTATACTAATGTTCATTTGTTAGATAACAAGTTTCACTGCAATATTACTATTACATATTATGTTTCCTGAATTTGGTAATACTTCAGAAATAATAGCGTTGATTTAAAAAATCAGACAAAAAGCATCCTTTAGAATATTTCTTATGTAAATATGTCCGAAATACGAATATTAACGGGAAATCCTGTAAAAACAACACCTACATTTAACTTTTATATATAAATACATATACCATACGATAAATATTTTGTCTTCGGATTTTATTTTTTTTTTTTTTTAAATTCAAGTTAGTAACACATTGTGGACTACATCACGTGTTATTTAAGTTTTGATGTGCAAACTTCACGAATCGCGAGAAACGGACGCCGCCGCCGCCGTGATAATCATTGGGATTGGATTTTTTTTCACAACGCTTACAATCGTTTTAGCCAGAAACCGATTACGCGCGTGACAGTCGAGCCGGACGTTTAATCGAATTAAGCGTTTCAGTAACAGAAAAAAAAAAGAAACAAAAAATCACTACAAATAATTTCCCCATACCACGAGGACGATAATGTTTACAAAATGCCTGTTGTGCCGTATTTTAAAAAAAAAAAAACAAAAAAAAACGCCGGACGTCCAACGGCTGGATATTTCTCCGGCCACCGCACCGCACTCGCGCGCATATTATTATACGCGCGCAGTCGATTAGTAGTCCCGTGTCGGTTGATAACGAATTGGCGAGAAAAAGGTCGGGTCGATTTTTTACTTTTAATTTAAGCACGGACACGCGGGGAGTGACGACGACAGGGGTGGGGGAGCGGTGAGCGGAGCGCGGGTGAAAAAAAAAAAAAGGGAAAAATACTTTGTTTTCCGTGTGGCGCAGACGAACGATCGGTCACGATGGCGACATCGACTGGCTGTTGTACCTGTGTACTCGCGTGATGTGGGTTGGCAGGGGGGGTTGGCAGGGGGGGATTTGTCTTATTAAAGCTTTGTATTGTTTTCTATTTTTTGTTCTTAACCGAAATGTGTTTAATTCTATTGTCCGCGTAATCGTTTAGTCCGAATAAACGATTAAACAATTATTATTTTTGTTGTAAAAACCAAGTCCCGTTCGAATGCCTTTCAAGCTTCCCGTTTCTATATTGCACAGTCACTGTTGACGTTCGTGTACGAAAAATCCTCAACTGTCTACGTCAGGGGTTCTCAAACTGTGGTACGCGTACCTCTTGGGAGTACTCGAAATTTTTAAAAGGGGTACGAGTCTGGCCAACAAACCTTTAAATTAAAATAGAGGAAAATACTCTATAGTATATAAGTATTAAGTACCCTTCTCACCAATTTCTTTGAAAATAAGCTTTCAAAATTTTTTGTGGATCAGAATTTTAACAACTTAATCTTAATGAAATAAAAATGTATGTAAGTATTTAAAAAAAAATAATAATATAGAATTTAGTTTAGTAACTAAGAAGGGGTACCCAAAAAAATGTATTTTTAAAAAGGGGTACAGTGTTCATAAAATTTTGAGAATCACTGGTACACGCGTACATAATACTATACTGTTAATTACTTTAATTTTGCTGGCGTAGTGAATTCAAAGTGGTTTTAGGACGCGATTTGTAATCTATTTCGAGTTCTTTGTGCAATATTTTCATGATTTAAAGAACCTAAAAGTGACAGTTATAGATTTATTAACAAATCATAGTAAAACTATTATCTGATCTAATTCAACTGTGTTCAGTAGCTTCAGTGCTTGACTTCACCATTTTTTTTTTTTATGAATTATATTTAAAGAAAACATAATTGCCAGTACTCAGTCACATACTGGTGAATTATGTGTAAAATAACGGGAGAGCGTGGGGCGACGACCGCTCGTCTAGCACGAATTTTTTTCATTGATTCACAGGTCAAATTATTCTACTCTTCTGTCCGTTCACAAAGAAAAACCGTTGACACATCAGTGGTCGACCAATCCGAAAAGCAAATAGTAGTGGAAATGACGGTTTTGCTGCTAAATATTTCAGTCAGAATGAACCGAAAATTTTGTCCGTTCGATCCCGTAACGTACAAAATGTATACATTGTATTATCATAAGTATAATAATATATTCAGTAGCAGTCTGAGTGCATGACGTCCACGTGGCTTGGAAGAACTCGCGGAGGTACCTGGTTAGTGTGTGTATGTACTCGTGTTTGGACGCGGTGCCGGTAAAACGGTGGTTGGAGGATTTTCGGGGATCGCCGCCGGAGGTGCTTTCGGTTATAAATGATGCCCATCCACTGGTTCGCCCCGACAACGATGAATACAAAACGGCCACGCCGTCATACAGCTCGGCACCGCAGCAGACGCGCGGGTATCGCAACTATGATTTATGTCGTATTTTTGTTTCGTGCGCGATAAACCGGGAGAGACAGACCCCTTGTTGTTAATATTACACACACACGGGTATGGGCGCGCATTATAATTTTATTATTATTATTATTTTATTTTTTTTAAGTAAATGCGCGTACAATAATAATAATAATAATATATTATACACACGCGTACGCGGGGAGGGGGGTTCTCTTGGGTGTAATGATTTCCCGCGGGAGGTGTGTGTGTTATTTAATTACGTCCATTAATTTTTTTACGGCCAGATACGACAATTTCGTCGGATATGACACACGCGGCATCCTCGCTCTTATATTTTTTTCGATTTTATCTCCTACGTTTGTGACAAAAATAAATAAATAAAAACAGAACACATAAACTCACGGTTAATAACGGTTGCACCTTCACCTCCTCGTCTTCATCGTACCGTCCGTATTCGAGTCTCGCCGTGGAATATCATAAAAATATTACTATTATTATTATTATGATCTTTGTCACACTTCTTGTTTGACCGCAATTTTTTTTTTTTATTTTTGCTTTTTCGGTGTCGCGAAATCGTAAGTCGAAACTTAAAACGATTTATAAAACCCCTAGTGTCGAGTTTGGAAAAAGAAAAACCGCACATTTCCCGTGCACCTCTCCGTCTGCGCCCGTGAACCCCAAAATGTTTTTTAAACGTAATATACAGCCAAGGTGTCACGTGATAAGGGGATGTAGTTGTGATTACGCGCGTGGTGCTCGGAGATTACCGAGAGCACTTTTTACTTACTCCGTAAGCGCACCGAAATCGAGTGAGTGATTATTTCCCCGAAACCGCGGGGCAATAAACGAGTCGAAAAAACGTGACGAAAGATACATTTTTTTTTTTTTTTTTTATTATAATTATCTTTAAAGAACATTAATAAATATTTGCATTTTGAAAAAAAAAAAAACGTCGTCGTTGTCGTTGTCGTAATTGCACGGCGGCGTATAATTTCGCTAAACAAACTTATTAATTTTTCCCACTCGACACGCGTCCGACTTCTTCTTCAACGTTTTTAATCGAGTTAATCTATTTATTTATCATCAAAACACATCACACTTTTGCGGAGTTCCGAGTTTGCACTAGAAAACGCCGCTTGGTACAGTAGAAAGTTTCTGAGACAGGCGCCAATCAGTCGCCGAGGCAGAAACCAAGACGATTATAATATATGATATGTTTTTTCGAATGCTCTCGCAAAAATCAACCAAATAACGGACAACTACGATACCAATATAAATAATTGGAGATTTTTTCCTCAACGGCCGATGAAAATAACGTTCCGTCAAACAATACGTTACGATACTTATTACATTTTACGTGATGCGAAAACCTTTAATTTTCGCATAACCGGAATGTGGTTACAATGCGAAACTGAGGCAATTTTGTGGGACTTAGATGCGAAATTTTAATCAGTGGGTTAGTTTCAGTTCGAAATTCCTTGCAGCAAATGATCCTAAATAGAAAACCGTAATATCTCTTTCTTTTTTATTTTTCAATCAACAAAATAATGTTAGTGTCTAAAATCTAAATTAAACACAACTGCCATTTGCGAAATGAGTATTTAAGTTTGATTAAATAAAAGAAACACTACAACCATGGTGATTTTGATTATCCTCATCATGCAAATCGTATTTTGATTACCGCCATCATTTCGAATACCGCACGGAATCTGTTTGAAACGTTTCATTCCGTCAGAGAAAATAAGTAGACTTTCTGCTAAATTAAATTAAAGTACCGTTTTTCAGAACGCATGTGTACAAACATATTTTGGTAAATAACATTAACGAGTTTATTCGATTTTTTTTTTAACCGCTGAGTTGTGTAAAAACAATCTGTTTTCTGATTTTTTGTTTTTAAATAATTAAAAAAGTTTTTTTTTTTATAAGTTTATACAAATGTTTGTATAAAATTACATTTGTAGGCTGATTCCAAAAAAAAAAAAAATATTTGGAATCATATGTGTGCAGCCGTGTAAGCTTAGAGCAGTGGTTCTCAAACTTTATTAGTCAACGCACACATTTGATAAACATAGTTTTCTTCAAAGTTCACATTCAAAAAAGAGGCTAAGTGAGTTATCCCTATCAACTCCATTTCATGCATCCTATATTTTTATTAATATAATTGGTATAAATTTTTCAATTTCATTAATTCTTTTATTAGAATATTTTTCAAATGTAAAGCTATAAAATTGGTATAAGAAAATGTGTAATCTAATTTGTAATATACAATTATTTCGGAAAATTTACTTTAGTAATTTAATTTTTGGATATATCCAAAATAATAATCCTATGACTATATAACGACAGTATTCACACATAACACAATGTGTAAGTATCATTTTTTAAATCCTCAAATGATATTTTATTGTTAAGTTCCGAGTTAAAACAATGATACATTCTATACATTCTATACATTATACATGAGATTCGTACAACGGACATTATATGATAAATTATTAATGAAAGTTCGTCGGCGGATAACTTTGTCTGATGATTAACAGAATAATACAGATTTGTTTTTTTTTTTTTTTATATAACAAACTAAATAATGTTTGAAAACTAATTAGAAACGAAAAAAAAAAAAAAATGCCAACGGATTTATTAGTAAAATGTTAATATGTTATTTCAATCAAACCGTAATGTAATTAAATTCTAAATGGGTAAAACCGCTTTTCATTGGTAAATAAATATTTAGTGCACACATAATAATTTATCTCTTAAATATTATTTAAATACATTTCAAACAATCTGATTTACCAGCCGATAAATTGATAAATTACAAAAACTTAATTTTGTTACCTTCGTAAAAAGAAAAAAAAAAGAATATAGTCTCATATTATCTCAATAATAAAATCTGCAACTCAATACATATTTGAGGAATTCATCTATATGTTTTACTAACAAAGGTACGTGGTTATGATTTTTTGTAACTCTGTTATAATCAGTATTGAGATTAGACAGCATTTTTTTTTTTTTTAACTAGATTTAAATGATATTTAACTGAGCTAACGAGTATTTCAATAAGAGTACTAGACTTTTAACGGTTGATCTGCTATCGACATGCCGATAAAGCTTTATTTGTCAGTAATTTTGTTATAAATAATTGTTCAGTAGTGTATGGAAAATAACCATTGGACGTTAAAAACGTTGAACGACGAATTCGAATTATTGAATTTTATTTTCAAAATCAGTGTTCTGTTCAAAAACGTTACATGCATTGCGACATTTTTACCCTCGTCACAACCGAAATCATGCGATTTAACGCCTTTAGATTTCTTTGTCTTAGGGGCTACTTTAAATCATTGATCTACATAATGAACACCGTCTAGCAAATTCAGCTAAATGTATGCAACAAAATTGTCGAAAATCGTATTTCCCACATATGCAATCAAAGCCGCGGCGGGCATATGAACAATGTAATATTCCATACTTAATGCCGTAAAATATTCTTTTAAATAAAATATAATTGAATAGATATCTCATACACAACTTGTAATGTATTTTAAAACTTAGTTACCGGATTAAAATATTGAACTACTTGTTTGTTTTATTTTGTTAGACTAATTTTTATTTATAGTGAATTGATGATTTTAATTTTAAAATTAAACGATAAGCTGGGAATATTTATATTAGCAACAAAAGTAGTTCGTTGATAATTAATCGGTAATTATTATTATTTATATAAGAGGCAAGAGTATATGAAATTGTTGTGTTCATAGAAAAGACAAGGTAGAACGGTCGAATGAATATGTGAAAAATATATAATTTAGAATATATAGATATAAATATTAATTTCTTAAGTTGACAAAATAAAATGATACTATTTTTTACCTAGAAAAATCTATTTAAGTTGTACCAACACTGACGGTTATAATAGTTAAAGAGTGCGCAAAAAATTAACTGAGAAATGCTGAATCGAAATAGTGACTATTTCAAGTCACACAAAACTGTGAATTGGGATTGTAATGTGTACTACATGTACCACTGAAAGAGGGAGTTAAGTAAAATAATTGTCGACATTTTACTGAAATAAATTCGTAAGATGTAAGAGAAGGTCACACGAGGCGATAATAATATATGTTAGCGGCAGAGGCGTAATAACGTATCTAATTTTCTGTTCATAATCTGTAGTGCGGAGCAGAGGAAACCCCGAGTACATTTCACGTGGCGTGTGTATGTATACTAAAGCGGGTATGTGTGTACGTGGGTCTGGTGAGGTCACGCCAATACGACGAAAGCAGTAATGAACAAAACGATAATGTGGGGATGAAAAATTACTGAGATGAAGTTGCCCCGACGCAAATGGCTGGACAGTATCACAAAGAGAGAGAGAGAGAGAGAGATGAAGAGAGAAAGTAATGAAGAGAGACAAAGTGAGGGAGTGACTTCGGGGGAAAATAGTCTCGAGGATAGCCGGGACGTATATAGCACGATATAATGTATAAACGGAATTAGTTTTCACGAGCCCGCCACAATATGGCTGTGTATGGTTAAAGCAATGGTTCCAAACCCTCTGTATTCTACGCCCCATTTTATAGATTTTCGAAAATCTCGCGCCCCCCTTCCCTATAGATAAAAAAAAATTATCACTTTTGTTGTATATTTTACAAATAAATTACACATGTTGGGAACGACAACTTTTGATTGATGATATAAAATATCAAAAAAAAAAAATAAATAACAAGCAATATAATGGATGAATATAGTAATAAATAAGTATAAAATAATAATAATAAGTTATGTTTGGTTGCTAAGCACTAATTATTATAATCTCTATCCGTTATTGATACCTAAAATGTAATGGTTGTTATTAATTTTTAATTTTTTCTATATATATATTAATTAAAATTTTTACTTTGCGAACACTGCAGCTTGCGCCTCCCCAACAATGTGTACACGCCTCCCAAGGGGGGGGGCGCCCCCCTGGTTGGGAAACACTGGGTTAAAGGATGTCGGAGAAATTCGTTTTCTATCTATACTTTAAAATAACGGTAATATACTATTGATCACTATTAGTGTAAATAAAATAATATATTAATAACATACAGGGTGGTGTGTAACGTTTTTTTTCTTCTTCTCATTTTACCCTGAATTCCAAAAAAAAAAATACCTATTTATTTTTTAAGACGCCAATAAAACTTGATTTTCGTTAAACCTCTCCCTCCTATTCAACGCGTTACCTGTTCGTACGTCGGCTACTACAAGTCCCTCGTCAGCGTACACTGCTGTTTAATATACATATTGTGTACATACCTGCAACAAAAAAACGAAAATTTGAACGTTAATATACATTATATAGTTGTATGATTCTCGTACGGTGCACCGAAATATTCGGTTAAATATAATATTATAAGAGACATTTATAGCTAATGGTGTTCGCCATATTGATGGTTTATGAATATCACGAGACAATATTACTATATTCTACGACGCGTCATACTGATCAGTATATACTGAGTGCTATTTATTAAGCACGCTGTATTTAATTTTTAAGTGATAAGTTTTATTTTATTATTGTTTTTCCTTGTAAAATTTAAAACGTCAGTAAAAAAAAAACTTCATTCGCGTAAAGAAAATATATTTATTTTTTTTTTTTTACAATAATTCAGTTCCATGATGTTTTAAATTTTTAGTTTTCCTAAATGGAACCAGGATTAATAACTTAATATTCTAGAAGGGTAAATTTTGTTTTCAAAAGTATGTACATTTTTCTTTTTCGACCAATAGTTTAAGAGTTATAAACATTCAAAGTTTTAAAGTAGTGGTGTAGTGGTAGATAGTCAGTTTGAACGGGATACTGCTTTTCATCTCCACTCAGAAACACTAAACTTTCAATGCTTATATTATCTCTTAAACAACTGGTCAAATTATACACATTTAAGTACCCAACACTTTCGAAAATAAAAAGAATAAAAATATATCGCCTTTTGGAATATTAAGTAGTTACGAAAACTAAAAACTCAAAAATTCACCCTTTTTCTTTCGTAGGCGTGTAGTTATTTGAATATTTTAAATTTTACATAAAGGAGAGACATATTTGAACATATTCGCACCATGAGTAGTCTTGGCTCTTCGAGTTGGATACTCTTGGTGTGTTATTTCTATCTAATGCACGGAGAATTAAAAAATAATCAATATTTTATGTTTATGCCAAAGAAATTCAAATTTTCAGAATATATATAATAACACTCATGTGTTTATTTCAAGTTTATCATGCGTTCATAGCTTTTTACCTAATTACATTTACTTAAATGAAACAGCATATTTTCACGTTTTTACTCAAATTCAAAGTAGTTTTTCATTGGTTTTAAAAAGCCATTGAGAATTTACATAAAAAAAAATAATAATAATAATAATTAAAAGTAAATTCTGATCTATATTTCTATATTCTCAACCGAAAACATGTTCTACAATCTTGGAGAAGGAAAAGTATTTCAGAAAAAAAAAATAACAATTGTCATTTTAAAACCACTAGCTTTTTCTTTCTTCAGAATCAAAAAAATATTATTTTATCGCATTTTATAGAAAAATTTGCGTTATTCTTATTACAGCTCTTTCGTGTACCTTCTCTTTTGGCTCTATCGGAATGTGGAAATATTCTGATTCGATTTGTTTTGTTATTGATAGGGACTTATTCCTTCATTTTGTGTTTTAAAAAAACTAATGGAAGGTCCGTGTTTTTTTCTGATCCATCCAAGCTCAAATTAAAACAATTTGATGTCCCGGGTCCAACAATTCCCATGAAGCTCAATTGCCATTAATTCAAAAACAAAACGAATATACTTCACCACCATGGGAATTCTTCGCTCCTCGAGTAAGATACTCATAAAAAGTTTGTTAAATTAAAAAAAAAAAAAAACAGTAAATCATTAAATTTATTCTAAGCGCAGTTTCATTTAATATACAATAATAATGTTATTTAGAACATACTTTTTCGTTTTCACTCAACTTTTTGGTAGTTTACCCTTTACTTATTTTTTTAAAGTATTAAGAATTTTAAAAATTTAACTCTCAGTAACACCACAAGGATCTAATTTGTGACCCTAAACATTTATATAAATTAGATAATATACATATAAAAATAAATATTCAACGCACCAATTATTATTGGAACACGGATATTAAAAAATGCTGAAAATATAAATATAATAATATTCATCTCGAGTAACTTTTGTGGGTACCCACCATAGCTATCCTGATCTCCACATCCGACATGGCAAATACCCCACCATCCCGTCTCTAGGCAATTACAATTACCTCCTCGATGGAATTAATATTATTATTTGCCAAAAACCGTTCGTTCCACGCACGGACGAACGGACGACCGGTCGTCGGACGATTACCCGCGTATAACATAATTTATTATAAGTATATACAGGGTGATTTTTGGACTCATATTTAGTTACGTACGTAGTTCGTAATTATTATAAATCTACTCAATTAGTCAAAATGTTCATAGATATTATATCATGTCGTGTGCGCGAGATTAAATTTTACATTTACAAAATATTAATTAGTCGGGTCCGCCATATCTCATTTACCTATTAAGAATAAATTAAAATATGAGCCCAAGTGACAATTTTCCTTGATATTTAAATTTGAATAATTCCAAAAACTACTCGTTCGAATATCCCGAATATAATTCCGCAATTAAAACGGGGGGGGGGAGGGGAGGGGTAGCGATTTGAAAAAAGAAAGTTTGTATCTCCACAGGACACCCTTAAGGTGACATGAAAAAAAAATGAGTTATGAAAAATATTGTTTTCAAAGTAACTTGAACAACAAATTTTGCATTTTTACGGCCAAAATAGGGGGTGGAGCACGCTTAAAAAAATCACCCTGTATATATATATATATATACACGTCTTGTTTCTTCCGAATTTTCGTTCGCCTTTTTCTCGCACGATTGCCGGCACAAAGGCTACGACGTGCAAACGCTGTAGGTGCGTGCCGTACCCGTATTTCGCGTAACGTTGCACACATCGCTTAGCTATCGCGCGTCGAGTTTTTGTACATACATTCGGGTGGGTCTCGACACAACAACACGAGCGCGCGCGTGCGATATTATTTTAAAACGTTCTCTTCCGCTTCCACGATAACCAACAGCTGCGGTTCACTCCCACGCTCGTCTCGTTTACCATATTTACACGCACGCACGCACGCACTCACACACGAGTACGATCATATACCTACACATTGTGTTAAAATACATTATTACGAAATAAGACTGTAAGATAATGGCGGTTGAATTTCCGTCTTCGCCCCCTCCCCCTCCCCCACGGACGATTATTGTGTTGGTGATAGGTCGGACGGCCATGTCCTGGTATAAGACCGTGTACGAATCGAGTATAATAACACAACTACTGGCGGCCAAATGCCGTTCTACCTGTCTGCGTGCGATTTTAACAAGATACCTGATTATGATATTCATCTGTATTAGGGGTTTCCGAATTGTGTACCGCAAAAACCAGGTCTAAAGGCACCACGTCCTATGGATTTCATTGTACCCGGGATGCGCAGTCTTTAGGGGAAAACGAAGATGGTTGAGAATTTTTTCGATTAAAATCTTCGTTAAAATTTAGCGTCCAGCATCCGTACTTGTCAACAGTATTATCAAATTTCTTTAACTCCACGGTTAACTTCTAATTTTTCACAATATAAACTCCAAATTTTCCTCTCCTCCTTCGTCCACACATGGCAATAATCCATTGATTACAATTATTTATAGGTAGGTTGAAGTAGTGTAAAGTTTCTGTGAATAAAGCCGATGATCAAAGTGACTCGAATCAAATCAAAATCACGGGCCTATATGAGTATTTAGAAAATTAATTCAAATTTTTTCGCAGTTATTTTTTATTCATTGAAATTTCAATTTTTTAAGAATATGATTTGTTTCTATTGAACATATGTATTACTAATTGTTACAATAATATTGTATACCAACTAAAAAATATCTACATATTAACCACTGTGTTCAAAAAAGGACATCGTCGTTTGGTAACAATTAATCTTGACAAAAAAAAAATAAATAAAAAAACCAGACATACTTCGTACGATGGGTGTTCAGCACGACGGGTGGGATTCTCTTGACGGGTGTATTGAATTTTAAAGAAACGATAAATCATTTCATCAACAAAACGATTCTAAACGAGGGGAGTTAATAATATAAAAAAAAAAAGTTAGAAAAATGTCCAAAATTTTTTTCACATTTTCAAAATTTTCTTGTGTCAAAATCTTTCTTATATGATTTTCATATATTATTATATACTAAATATATTTCATATATTAATTGTAAATATTATTATAATATATTTCATATATTAAATGTTTTTGTCAAATTTTGAGTAGTTTTTTCAAAAAAAAAAAAATTAAAGAATTGAGAAATTCAAAAAATGACCTCTCTAAAGTACAATCTAGAAGCAAATCCAGTTTCAAAAAGTTACTGATCGAAACTTTTGGACAAGTATTTCCATACGAAAAGTTGTACACAGAAAAAAAAAAAAATAAATAAACATCATTGTAATAACACAAGCTTCTTCACTTCGTTGAGAATCTAAAATATAGCTTTTTTCTGATTTGTAGTGATTTATTAAATATTGTATAAAATTTAATGTCATACCGACGTAGGTATATTCTATAACCGCATACGATCACTGTCGACAATTAATGAAAATATCATGTACAGCAATTTTGGAGTTACGACTAAATGGTGTCTGCGTGTGAATGAAATTTGCTACCTATAGAGGGGGTTTCTTAACGAAACACATTTGGACCA
Source organism: Stegophylla sp. TES_Ste_2020 (assembly GCA_025469315.1). Classification (NCBI taxonomy): domain Eukaryota; kingdom Metazoa; phylum Arthropoda; class Insecta; order Hemiptera; family Aphididae; genus Stegophylla; species Stegophylla sp. TES_Ste_2020. The sequence goes on along the minus strand of JAIPRM010002066.1, from coordinate 8,959 downwards.
CCATTTTTAGTATCCGAAAACTTGGGGAAAGGATCATAAAAAAAAAAAAAGTAGTTTAAAAAGTTTTTTTCGCGACAATTATCATAATAACGTCGATACGTTATGCGTTATGGTGTACGACTTTAGAACAGCACTCGCTTACAAGTGTATGGCCTAGGGGAAAACGGAGTATTTATGGTGGGGGTTCACGCGAAGCGGCGGCCTATGCTGGTGGTGACGTGTCGCGGTCGAGGGGCGTCGGGTTTCGGGCGAGCGAGTTTAATTTCGTCGTCGTGTGCACCTTAAACGAATTCAACATTTCCGTCGCCGCGGCGGGTGTTATACGCGGCTTTTACGATCGTTATTAAGAACGCCGGAAACCTGCTGTGGCGCGGTCAGGAAAATATAATATTATTTTATTTCATTTCGTTTGTAAGATGACGGTTCGAATTATTCCGTGATAATCACGCTCACACGAAACCAGTACCGATTTTCGCGACTTTAAAAAACCGATTGCACAGAAATGTGAACGCCATTATTTTTGTGTCGGTTGAATTAACGAGATAAATACGGGGGGGGGGGAAATGTCTAGAACGGAAGCGGCAATTTTTTTTTTTTTTTTTTTTTTGAGCCTTTTGTGCCAAAAATTATTTCTACTCTCTACTACTTCTCCGCTCGCCCCGAAAATATGGAGAAATCTTTCGAACGATTCGTTTAATTTATTTTCAATGATAAAATAAATAGATAATTAATAAATGTATTTTAAATTTATTGTGTTGTATACTTCCAAATTTCAGCGTCAATGGTCGAACAAAGAGCTGACCGTTTTAAGCGGCAACCCAGCAATTAATTTTTCTGGTTAATGTCAAACGATAATGAAAAATAAAAAAAAAAACATATTATTTTACGGATCGAATTGGTCGTGTAAAAACAAGTCAAAAATTAAGTATATTGATGATTTTTTTATTTGGTGTTTTTTGACGATAGATAACGTTCACTCTGCACCTCCCCCGGCCCACACAAAAATGACGCCATTGATTACATTTTGATTTCTATATTGATCAACTCGTGTAACATTAAAATATTTTTTTGGAGAAAAAGGTCAACTGTCAACCTGTCAACTTCACCTGACTGATGTTCAACATGACGTGTATATTATGCATATAACAGCGTATTATGGGTTGGTAAGTAATATAAACACGTGTTTCTGATCCGACCCAAGGAAAAAATTGACTTAAACAAAAAGTCATAAAAGCGTTCGATCACGCAAATTATAGTTCAACTGTGGATGAACTGTTTTCGTTGAGTTTTCAACACACAATTTTGACGAGAAACACTCGCACGTCGTAATGAATCAGTCCGTTAACGTTATGAAAACGATTTCCAAGTTTTGTTTACGGAAATTCTAGGATGAGCCTGTTGGGATTTAAAGGCTAGCGAATAAGATTGTCTTATTTTTTTTTTTTTTTTGTTTCTTCGTAGCATTTGCAGAAAAAGCACCGGGAAAACGCGAGCGGGAAGCGTATAATAATAATAATATGTTCGCGGCGGCGGCGGCGGGACCGGCCGTTCGCCTTTTAAAAGGCAATATTTTTCTTCCGCGCCGCTAAACAGTGGACATTGTGGCTCTGACTTACAAACATATATACATTATTATATACGTACGTTGGCGCTTGTGAGTTTTAGGATTTTCGCAAGACGTTAAATAAAGTACAAGAGAGATTTTCGTTTTTTGTTTTTTAAGACGATTGTATGTTTTTTTTCCCCCCACTAGTCGATTCCCAGTTGTGCGACGAATTTGTGTTCCGCGAGTTGTTTATATATTAAAATAGAAATAATATATTATTATTTTTTTTTTTTTAACATATCTTATTTTTAAAACATACCTACATTACAGTTATTATTATTATTATTATTAATATTGTCAACAAAACGCTTTCCGAACGGGACCGATGAAGTACATAATATATGCAATAAGTAAATTGTAAAACTACATTATGGCTATATGATAGTCTATTCTATCGTTGCCCGACGAACGGTCTCGAACACAACGCAACGATTTACATACCATCAGCAAACACATCTATTGTTGTACAAAATCTATTATAAGCTCATAGACAGTTTCCACTCTGAATAGACTCGAGTTTTTTTCGGTGACTGTATAATATATCCGAACGAGCCGGAGATTTTTTTTTGTTTTTAATGGAAATCGTATTGATGGATGAAGTCGATACCGACACTCCGACCGAAGTGGTTGCGTGAATTATTTTTATTATTATATCGAACCAGTAGCGTCAATCTATATACAGCAATAATGAATTTAGTGAGTTTTGAATAAACATAAGAAAAATCCTAATTGAAAAAACCACTACTATCTTCTTTTCTTCAATCAAAATTTAAAATTGTATCTATTTATATATTTTTGATTTTTATTATAATATTGCGTACTTAATTATGCGTTTTGTAAATTAATATTATCATTCAATTATATATTAAAACTTTAACCATTTCTAACATAATTATTATGTTGAGTACAATTGGATAAAAATCATACTATTGGCCAAGCACACAAAAAAAAAAAAAAAAAAAAAAAAAAATACTTTCCAAAGGGAGGGAAGGAACCAAACACCCTTTCATGTCTATGTGGGTGTGATTCAAAATCCTTTTGAAAACACCATGTGTGCGAAATTTAGACGTCTTGCATCGCGTCGGCGGCGGCGGTGTAGAATCACCGGTCGCGGGAGGGAAAACCACAATTGTGTTTCGCTTGATATTATATTTTTATTATTCGCTATCATCGTGAGCGCCACCTGAATGAAATTTCGAGACCTCTCGATCTCATCTCCGCCGTCTCAGCCTGCGCGCTTACGTTCATTTGTATACGCAGATATGTATGCGCATATTATTATACTTTTTTCCACGAATCTACCGGGTTTTTTCGTCCCCCCCCCACCCGGACTTACTAATATAATACCGCCGTCGCCGTATCTTTCCCCGACCTCGTTTCGTCGTTTGCTCACGACCAATTAATTCCACCCGGCGGACGCCGACGCCGCGCCGCCGTACCGGTGGCAATTTTAATAAATATTATTATTATTCTTATATTCTCCACCGGTCCGTGGAAACGCGTACGTATACGGTCGTCGTTCGCTCTTCCGCTCCGGCTAAACGCGCTCTGTAATTCCGCCCCTTAAGTCGCACGTCAGCGTTTCGTCCGTCGCCTCGTTTTTCGCTTTTCGTTTTTATTTCACCGCGCACCGCACGCTCGAATTGATACGCGCACGTGCGTCCTCGCGAGTTTGCGTGCGCAAAAATCCTCGGGAAAACTAATAAACGTTTCGTGTCTCCCCCCCCCTGTGGGCGCCTTTTTATTTCATTTATACGCGTACACCTTCACCTTATATTCTACTCACACACCCGGACGCCGCCCAGGTGTGGTGTTGAAAAATATTGCGTCGATTTTTCCCAGCAGACGATCCATTACTTGTACACACACCTGTACACCGCCGCGTCACTGGCCGAGTATAGACGCGCGGTATGGCCTCGGCGGCTCGAACGTGGCGTGCGTTGAGCGTTTTATCCGCGTGTCCCCGCGGTTATTGCGAGACAGATACAATGGCGGCGGTCGTAATTTACCGCTGACGCCTTAGAGCACAGCCAGCAGCAGCCTTCAGCTCTCCCACAATGGACCGGAGAGACGCGTTAGCTTGGAGACCGATATCGCTTACACCACCTCGGAGAGGCGTTGTTGTTTTTATTTATTTATGTTTTATAAGTTCTATCGCCCATCGATATATCTATCTATCTATATACGCATAAGTAGTATAATAATAGTGTTAATAATAATAATAATAATAATATACCAGTAGATACATATATATATATATATATGGTAGTAGTCGTCGTCTCCATCATCACCGAGGGTGGTTGGATTTTGTTGTATAAAAGTGAGCGAGCAAACGTGCGCTTGTGTGTGTTGGGTGGGAGGAAGGTCGTATTTCATACACAAGCCACGATGTCGACGACGGCAAAATGACTCTTTGCCAAAAACCCGTGTGCTGCGGACAACGGTTCCGCCGATGATCGGCGATGGCGCGACGTCGTCGTCGCCGAGGGGGTTTTTACCGGAAAACGTCCCGTGGTTACCCGCAATAATACAAAATATAATAATAATAATAATAATAATTGGACCGATGAGTACGAAAATAATTTGTGAAAATAATAAAGTGAATTATTTATCAAACGATGTAATAATAAATAATAACGTATGATAATAAAATATAAAAAACGGCGGCGTACGAAAAAATATAATAATAAAAATACATAAATTATAATCTCGACCGGATTCGACTTAGAAAATGATTGTGAAAAAATGATTACCATCATGATTTAATAAACTACGTATATATATATTATATTCCTTCCTCCGAACTTTTCCTTTATTCACGGAACCCTCGGATATTTTCAACGAAACCTATACTTATATAAAATATATTTTATTTAAAAAAAAAAAAAGTTTTAATATGCTAGCTACTCTTGCTTTATATTATAATTAAACACTACCGAAACATCAATCGTGGTATATGGTTCTAAGAATTAACATATAAACTGAACAGTAATTTTTAAAACACTCAGGTAGGAATTGTATCATATTATATCATTTGTAAATTGTATTGTTATAATTTTGTAATTAATAATTTGTAACTCTCAAAACTATGGAAAATAATATATGTGTACTTTTGTGATATTTTCACTAATTTCATATAGCATTCATAATCCAAGTTCACGACATCCTAGAATGCCAAAAAAAAAAACCGTCTAAGTAACACTGCCTTACAGCACCAATATAAATAATAACTCTGGGTTTCTGATGATATGCATCTAACTTTATATTATAACTTATATTATATATTATATTATGACTTTGTAGTACCTACATTTACATAGTATTATGTATATTGATAAGGCCAGTGGCATAGGTTATAGTATGATAATAATTAATATTCATAACATAACCGACTGGATCAAAGAAAAATATAAGAAATTCAACTGAAAATTTATCTCAATAGTTAAAAGTGCTATCTACAACAAAATTGGAAGAAATAAAATCAAAAAAGCTGGAATAACTTCACACCACGGATATTTTTCGCTCCTCGGGTCTGATACTATTGATGGGTGTGTAGAATTTTAAAGAAACGATAAATCAATAAGACGATTCCGAACGAAGGAAGTTAATAATTTAAAGAACAATAATATTCGTAATTTTCAATACACTCACCAAGAGTATCCGAACAGAAAAGTATGTCCGGCTTTCAATTCTAACGCGAAAAATTGTTGATCGAAACTTTTCATCAAGTAATTCTATACCTACGAAGACTGCATTATTTACCTTCTTTTACTCATCTCATGGACAAAAAATTTTAACACTTTTCATGGAGGTGAATGATGATATTAAATTATATAATAAGTTTAACAATTTGTTTTTGTCTTTTATTTTCATGATATTATTATGATATTATGTCACGAGAATGTACGGATTCACATACTCGTGGCAGTTGAGATGATATTTTGTGGTTCGCCGGATTGACAGCAGAGAGTCATCATCACTGACGTCATGGTATGGTATAGTTTACTAACGACAGCCGCATTTAATAGAAACAATAATACAATGTTGTAACGTCGATGGCAATAATATCCAATACAACAATAATAATCGCACAGATTGTCGAGGCGCGAGATTGCGCGGCGTTCGTGTCAGGAAGTGAAATTAAATCGTCAGCTTGCAACAACAATACGATTGCGTTCGCTGCGAAACAATATATTATTATTATTATTATTATTATTATTATTATTATGCACGGCATTATTGTTAATAAACAGCCCCTGGTGGTGTCGTGTCTGTCATATCGAGATTATTATTCATTTTGGTCTGCCGATATTACGACGCGGTATATTATATCGTTTTCCAACATAATAATTAATAAGGACCGTAACCGTGCACAAGTCCTCTCTCTCCTGCGAGAGAAGAGGAAGTGAGTTTTGAATTTGCAATCCGTGCAGAAAACCACGGGCACTCTACATTATTCTAAAGCACAAATTTTTCCAATTTTCTAATTCCCTCAGAAAAAAAAGTAATTGTGGTGTAGCTGGGTAAAAAACAATAATAACGCAACAGTCTCAATGGATCCTTAAAAAATTAACACCACCAAGTTACTGCATATCGTTTAGTCACTAAATTATATTAAAGAAAGCCGGACATACTTCGCACCGCGGATATTTTTCGCTCTTTGGGTCAGATACTCTTGGTGGGTTTGTGGAATTAAAAAAAAAAAAAAAAAAAAAAACGATAAATCATTTTTTTTTATATAATTTATTTAATCATTTTTACTTTTCCCACCTTTAACTGTACCCAACAAAGGTATTTTGAATAATGTCAATATTAAAAAAAAAAGAAGATAATAATAATTATAAGACATTTTATATTATTTCATACAAAAATGGCATACATAAAAATCTAAATAACAATAGTAGTATACCTAGGAGAAAAGAGAGCTCAGTTTTACTTACAGGCAATAGCTTAAAAATCTGAAAATTCTCGTGGGAGGATTTTCATTATCATAACGTTTTCTTTACATTATTTTACTGAAATTGACTACCCATATTTTTCTCTTGCTTTTGAAGTTTTTTATAAAAAATATCCTTCAAAATGACTAACAATTTTCTGAATAAAACATTCTGCGAATAATTTTGAAACAATATGGATATCTTTTAACTGAGAACATTATAAATATAAACTACGCAATAAATACATAAAATGTATGTATATTTAATATTCACTTAATATTTTTGAAAACCAAAAGTAAAATTTTATTTTATCACTGTCAATAATTCCTATCGCACGTAGTATTTATCGTAGTTTCTGTCTCTTAATTTATAACTGATGAAAATTTTTGATATTCTAACGAAAAGCCATATCACTTTGTATTATTTTTATTCATCTATCGAAAAAAATAATTGTGTTTGCCATACGATATTTTTCCGAAATGTTTATTTTAAAATTTATCAATAATGACTTGTCGATTTTAATGATTTGAGTGAAAAATTGCTTATAAAGTGTTCGTCTGATGACATGAAATCCTTAAAAACCTTTTTTGGAAATTTATCTATAAAGTTATTTTTTCCTTTTATCAAGTATTATGACGTATCACGAATCGTTGAAAAATATCTCAACTTTCGGTACAAAAATGAGTGTTTTAATTAGTGATTTAAAGAGTACAAATTAATTATTGATTATAAAAGTAATAATAAAAAAAAAAAAACAGTAAGTATAACCTGTAATAAATTGACAACTCAATTATAGAAGGTACATCTTAATAGAATTTATTTATAACGAAATTATATACAGTCTCTGGATAATTCCAAAAACTTAAAGCGAATAAACTAATTTTATTTTCCCTCGCGATTCGGATACATATGCTTAATTGTTTGAAAACCTGATGTTTTCGACTTAATAAACCAGTGGTAAATATTCCGAACGAATAATTTTCGACATTAAAATGATCTAATCAGATACAGTATTGTGATCCTTATCAATTATAATAGTATTTATTTTTTCAAATTAATATATACTCATAAAGTGATAAACTTGCAGGGGTAAAAATTAAATGAAAAATAATCCAGTGCGTGTTTTCGTTTCGTTTTTAACTGTACGACAAATGACGCTGAGATTAAAAATTCCGTGGCGTTGAATATTTGGATCTGATAGCGTTTAATGAGTTTGACGATTGGAAATTGCGTATTTTAAGACCAAGTGGTAATTTGTCGACTAAGCGCCTAACACTCTGACACTGAGCAGAGTCACGTTAAGTCACCACCTACCTACCCGTAAGCGCATATTGGTTTAATCGTAAAAGGAGCTTAAAAATTAAATTCCCATATAAATATCCCTTGAATATAATCTACATTATTCGATATAACATATAACCCACTTTATTCAATCAATTTGTGCGTGAATTTCGTCCTTAATAAATAAATAGTGTTTAATACCTAATTATAGATTCAGAGTGAAGATAAAAAGCTGTACAAACTGTATAATAATTATTCGAAGTTCTCGATAACTTTGACAAGCTAACAAATCGATGAAAACCGGTAAAATATGTCATAAATTAGATTTTCTTGAAATCAAAGTTGTAGTAATTTAGTAATAACTCCAAAACTAATAATACCTATTACATATTTCTCTGCCTAGAAATTTCCCATTGTGTAAATAGTGCCAATTTTTAGAAAAACTCGAACGAATCCACCATATGTTTAAAAGATTAATTTTGTAAATAAAAATCAAAACCAAAACTACATCATTTTTGTGAGTGCCAACACAAAAAAAAAAAAAACATTTTAATAGACAAATATTAAAAAAATTGGTTTTACTAGTGAGCTAAGAACGATATTTTCGAAAAATTATTATTTCACTATACTCAAAAACCGTATGGATTATAACGACCGATAATTTAATACCGGTAACACACTTAAAAACTTAAACCCAAAACCATTTTTAAACCGTCACCGGTTCTCCAAGCCTACATGTTATAAATATAGCGTCATTAGGCGGATACGAACAGGCGCCACCGCGACAGCTGTTCGACAAGCGTAAACCGACGCCCGGCAACACTATAGTGTAATAATATCCCATATCGGGCAATGTCATAACAATAATACTGTCGTCGTCGTCGTCGGGCCATATTTTAACGCGTCTCCGTCCTCGACCACTGCCCGCACATTCCACCGTAACGCGAAAACACGAATCATAAATACAACGCGTGTGCAACACACTCTTTTGAGCACGATATTATCATATCGATGGCCTAAACAAAAAAAAAAGCCCGACATACTTCGCACGATGGGTGTACTTCGCACGACGGGTGGTATTCTCTTGACGGGCGTATTGAATTTTAAAGAAACGATAAATCATTTCTTCAGTAAA
>JAIPRM010002065.1:0-32759 GCA_025469315.1 Stegophylla sp. TES_Ste_2020 | reverse complement strand
ATTGAGAAATTCAAAAAATGACCTCTCTAAAGTACAATCTAGAGGCGAATCCGGTTTCAAAAAGTTATTGATCGAAACTTTTGGACAAGTATTTCTATACGAAAAAGTGTTAACAGAAAAAAATAAACATCATTGTAAAAACACTAGCTTCTTCACTTTGTTCAGAATCTAAAACTATACGGCAGTTTGTAAAATATTTTTTATTTTATAAAGTTTATTAAATAATGTGCAAAAAAAAAAAAATCAAGGGGGCACCCATCTCGATCTGCAGTCAAATGCTCTACCACTGAGCTATACCCCCCCCCCCGCGTGTTCAGACAAGGAGATATAGTTCAATTGATTATATGACCAACATTTTACAAGTTAATCATTCAGAAATACGTCATAACGCCTATTCAGGCTTTTTTTGTTGCCATTTACGTAATGTTTATTAATTTGCCACGTTATACCTACACGTAAACATTTATAATATGATGCATATTGTATAACATTTGAATTTTTATTCATGGGCTCACTCAGTGGTAAAACAAGTCACAGTCATCTAACATAATTTAATTGAATGTATTAATAACTGTGATTAAATAATAATAAACATAATGACGTAAATAATAGGCTCTAAATATGAGCACAATTTATTATTCTTATTATGGAAGTGGTCGAAGTCATACACGTTTGAGATACTTATAAATGCAAATAATATCTAAAGTGCTAAGAAAAACATATTTAAAAGTGGAATAAAATTATTATAGAGACCATATTATTATATTATTTAAACATAATTGACTATTGAGTTCTAACTTAGAAGTTATAAGTTACTCAATCTTTTTCAGTAAATTATTTTCACGATAGCAATAGATATCTAATAATAAGCGTAAAGTAGTATTAAAATAATGGGTTCATTCATTCATTATAGGATATTTAAAAATTTTAATGGCTTATTTGTTTTTATTATTTATAGACTATGGTGTTTATGTTTATGGAGTAATTCTTTTAATATATTTATTAATAAATAGTTACATACTATTCAGTGTATATAATAATATTATAATATTCACCAAGAAAATTAAATATTTTATTTATTTAATTATCGAGCCCTGAATTTAGGCATATAATATATATATATATAATTTAGGTGCATATAAAACGTCACGTCATCACACTAATGTTTACGAATTTCACTCACTCTGTAATCTGTATAACATGTGTACAGCGCTTATCGTGTTTTTATAGTTTGGTTTTATGGTGGAGCATTCACAAAAATTAATACGTTTTTTAAATTATTAACTTCCTTTGTTCAGAATCATTTTGTTGAAGAAATGATTTATCGTTTCTTTAAAATTCAAAACACCCGTCAAGAGTATCCCACCGACGTGCGAAGAACACCCCGACAAGCGAATTGCACATTTTTTTTTTTTATTATTTTTTTTTTCTATTAACACTTTTTTGTATGGAAATACTTGTCCAAAACTTTAGACCAGCAACTTTTTGAAACCGGATTTGCATTTAGAGTCTAGATGATATTTTAGAGAAATAATTTTTCGAATTTCTCAATTAATTTTATTTTGGGAAAACTATCCAAAATTTGACGAAAAAGACCCAGAAACTATCTTTTATCAATCCAAACTTTATGAAAATTTAAACATAGATAAACTATTGTCTAGATATACAAAGAATACTCACAGTGGAAGTACATTCGATTCTTTTAAAATTTTAATTAAACTTCTACGTCCTTTTAGAAATATTATACACTCTATTATCAATTCATACATCCACTTAGCTGTCTTCCTAATTTAAAAATATCTATAAAAATTGTATTTAGCTGCTATTAACTGCCTGGACGTCTTTGAAAAAAATAAATAAAAATTAAAGTATTTACTTGAATTTAGTAAAGTTGTATGAACGTATCATTTACGTTTATTGAATAAATTCTAGGTTTCTCAATTTATTATAATGGATTAAGATAATTACCCGACTGCGAAATATGGAGAGTAATGTGTGATGTATTTAGGTGTAATGTATGCATGTTACCAGCTGATCCGATTTAAAAAAAAGATTCATTATGTTATGATCTGACAATTAAAAATAACTCTTAACCAAACAACTACCTCCCCTCAAAAAAACGATCAAAATATAAATAAACTAGCTTGAATTGTTATCCTATAAACAACGGAAACTGTTCTATATGATATAAACATTTTTGGGACAAAAAACCTACCCTTAATAACCTCTATTTCACAAAAATATGTATGTTTCTATTAACCAATTAAACAACTAAATAGATATTGATGAAACAAAAACTAAATTAATAAAACCATATGAAAAAGTGTTTACTGACTGAACTTCGTTCAGAATCTAAAATTCTGCAAAAACAAATTAAATAAAAACAATAATTTAACAATAAAGAAATCCGACTCTCGAAAAAGTTACACAGTAGAAAACAGAAATCTGAATAAAAGTTGTAGTCGGGTGCTCTTCATAGTTCTCAAACTACAAATTATTATACATAGTACCTACATATTATGAATCGGCAGACTACAATTTTTTTTCAGTATTTTGCTTTTTACTTCGTAATTTTTCTGGGAATCGATTTGTTTTTAAAACATTTTTATGTGACCTCTAAAAAGATGGTGATATATTTTAGTTATTTCTCTGTCATACGAAAAAGATTATTAATTTTAATTTTAAATTAAGTATTTTTTTGTCGACTGTATTATAGGTTTGTCATAAAAATAACATACAATAATAACGAATAACATGATTATGAATTATAATTGCTTATCAGAGTTAAATATAAGGTAAATACTTCACTGGGTCTACTTGCTGATTTTCTAGTGCGGACATTCCAAGTCCTATTTATGAAAATCATAATTAAAACAAAAAATTGCGTTGTTTAAAAAAACCTTATTCAATTCTAAAGAAAATGCTTTTATTGGCTTTTGTGAGATATGCTCCTAAGTTCTGACATAGGTAAGTTAACCTGTGAAACAAAAAAAAAAAAAAAACAAGGAATTATATCACTGAAAATATACTTCCCCCATAAATGTACATCCTGAAAAATAACATCTAAAATTTCGAAATCGAATTAAATACAAATTACATTCGAAAAACGTTACTTTTAATGATAGCTTTTGTGGTACTTTTGTTGTGTACTTTCACTTTTGGTACTTTTTACTTTATAATACCTAGCTACGAGTGTTTAGTGTAAAGTGCGTTATATTAATGAAACATATCAAAGTATCCGAATTAGAAGGATTTATTTATGACTAAATACTTAAAATTAATTCGAATAGATATAATTAAACGGGATTAAATAAATTAAAAACAAAATATAAAAACACTTATGAATCAAATGACTGAGCAGTATTTTTATTTAGATATCTAGGTACCTATTTCAAAATATTATTTATTTAATTAAATATTAATGGAGTTATATTATGTGTAGATCGTTTCTGTTTAGACCTATAATTACTTACTTAATAACATTGATTATAGAATAGATCTATGAACAATGCTAATGAGTATTGAAATTGTATTTGGTAGAATATAAAATGTCGATATACATTTTGGGTATAGGTAATATATACAAATACATTTTTTGAAATTTATCAAAGGACCAAAATATGAAAGATTATTTTTTTGAACCAGTAATATAAAAATGATTTATTTTGTTTGCCTCCATTCCAAGATGTGGTTCATACTTTATACATACTTTTTCATGTTATCACATTTTTGAGTATTAATCAATAAAACTTATTTTGATGAATTAAAAGTGAAATAACAAAGTTTGATGATGGTAAAATGATGTAAAAATATAAGTAGAGGTAATGATGTAAAAATTAATTGATGTTCACAACCTATTTATGTATAGCTGAACATCATTAATGTATTTTATTAACATCACTAAAATGATAAAAGTATTTTATTACAAGTAGTTAATATTTATTCTTGTTTTATTTAAAGTCCGATTGTAAAAAGTATTTGAATATCTCCTTCTATAAGCTTTATAACCACAGCTAATTTAATATCTAATTTAATAGGAATAAACATCAGTTATAGTATATTAGTACTATTATTAATATAATAGCAGTAGTATATTAAATATAATTATAATTTTAATTATTTAGTCATTTAAATAATATAAACTTGAAATAATAGTTTATTTTGAATTTTAATTAGTTTTACGAATATTATTTGCATGGATCTGGGACGTGACATATTTTTGTCATTAAATTTAGATTAATTTCAACTATTAAAATATATTTATCATGGCAATCGTTTTGAAGACTCATTATATTTTGGCGTCAATTCAAGTGGTAACACATTAGACATATCTATGGATGTACGTGCAGTGAGTTTTTATCTTTGTAAATTTTTATACAAGCATACTACGGATGAAATAATATTATATATTTGATATAAATGCTTCTGTGAATATAATTATGGCAGATAAAATTTTATACATGTAACATGTTATCGAAATCTCGATCACGCTATGTCTGCAAAAACTAAATCAATGAGAAACGTTTAAAATCTGGGTGAAGGTAATTTTTAGTTCAGACAATAATTGTTTGTATTAATTATTAATAGGAAGTAAAAAATATTTGTTAAATCAAATCTATTAAAATATAATCTATTCTAAGTTTAAAATCTACAGTCGACATCTAAGCATTACCTAAAAGCAAATTTCTGAAAAACTAAAACTAAATTATCAGGATTTTTAATATCTTTAATTAAACTAAGTAATAACTAATAAGTTATGATTCATAAGCTCATATATACATTTTGCATTTCAATACTATTTTGGAAATTATGCCATGTTTGTTTTTAATTTTAATATTTTATTCACTTGGTTATCATTTAAATTCATTTTCAAATTACCACAAATAATATTGTCATAATTAGGTAAAATAAATTACATAACTTTAATACATATCTGTTAATAAGTATGTGAACACAATTCTTTTTTTATAATATGAACCTAATCTTTCATATTATGTATGAGCTAATATACAGAAAAAGAGTATTTTATTCTTACAATTTGGTTAAGTGCCAACAAATTAATGTTATAAAAAAAAAATATTCATGTTTATGAAATAAAAATTAGATGACATGTGTCAGATATAGAAAAAATATATTAAATATTAATTTTATATTTTGATTTTAAGGGGACCATATTATATCCGTTAGTAAATTTGTACATCATAAATACAAAAATGATTGAAAAATGGACTGTAAAAATTAGAAATTCATTTTATTATTTACTAATTATATTATATATTACTATTATATTTTACTACTTACTTTATTTATTAACGTGCTCGGTCTCAAGACAAATAAAATTAAACAACAAGCACGTATTATAGAATTGTGTATTAACCATAATCTTTGGAGTATACAATTTATTTTTAAATTTAAAGAATTTTTTTTAATCTTTACAGATAATATAATATATTAGATTAAGAATCAAGTACCTACTGATTATTATTCTCTACATTTTCATAGATACAAATTCAATAATAATTCTAGACATCCAAATAATATTACGCATAACAATATTTACATATTTTAGATTCTGAAAAGAGCTAAGAATCTAATTCACGATGACGTTTATAAATTTTTTTCTCGATCACCAATCTTAATTAATTAAATCATTTTTTGTTATTTAGTCCTTATTCCAAAATTAATACTTAATAGTGCCATTAATTTTAAATTTCTTTCCATAGATAAGAAATTCAAATTTTTAAATAAGTTATGAATACTTAAAATATTATAATAATTTAAAAATGCTCATTTTCAATTCATTACTAATAGGAAAATTACTTGGATCAGGTAAGATTTGGTGGGTAAAATAAATTTTAAAGAAACGATAAATTTTTTTTTTCAGTATGCTTCAGTTTATATAAGATAATTTTACTTAAAAATTATAAAGTTTATTAATATAACAAAACAAAATATTTTGTCGTCACTCGTCAGTTTTATATCAGTTTAACATTTATATATAATATATTTATAAACAGTTCTATATCACACTATTAACTGAGATTAAGAAACAAAATACGTTTTATGGGATTTTGACTGTAAAAATATAATTATTTTACGTACAAATGACTAGTTTAAATTTTCATACAAATTTTAGCTTAAAACGTTTGTAAAATAAAGTTATTTACGATTTACGATATTTTTTCAGGTTTATGAGACACACATATGTGAGTGAGCTTATGTTAAATTTTTAGCTAATAGTATTAAAAATTCAAAATTGTATAAGATAAAAATTTACAAAACATAAGGTAATTACAAAATTATATATTATTCCCAAAAGTCTGTTTGTACTCAAGAGTTAAGTTTAAAATGTTGAAGTATTAATTTGACAAAACAAATAATAGGCATCTATTATATTGTTACCATTGATAAAAAAATCAAAAAGTCATAGAACTTTTCGGGCAACCTAAAAATATCAATCTAATATATACGTAGTGCGTATTTATAATCTTAATTTTAATTGAAAAATCGTGTTTTAGATATTTATGATTACAGTAAAGTAAAGGCACTTTCAAAGTGCTGTCAGAGGTATGGGATCGAGTCTTCCTATATCCCCCTTCATTGGATTCACTATAATATCTACGTTTTAGTTCCGAATCCTGCATATTATAAAATCTGATAAATATTGATTTCTTCGTCGTTATCAATATAACTCGTATAACATTTAGATAACATTTTATTCATCTCATTTCCATGGTAACGAAGTCTTCTTATATATTTCATTCATATTCACCCTAGAAGTGTTTTCTTTTTCTTTGTTTAACATACTTAGATGGGTGGTCTTGTCTAATCTGAGTTTTGCAAGTAGTTTTGAATTTCCTTTAATTTTGAAAAAAATCTCTATCAACCAACATAATATTCCAATACATTTATTTTCCAAATTAAAACAAATATATTAGTATTAGTAGTAGTAGGTATAACTATGTGACATTATGTGTGATCAAGAAGGACGGGAAGGAGGGACCCAACACTTCCGTAAATAATTGTGCCGTGGACGACGTGTTACGAGAAAACTTAGAAATACTTAACATTTTTATTGCCTTTATAATAATTATTATTTATGATTTAACAGCGTTAAAATTTCACGTCCACCACAGTGCCGTCCTGAGGGCAGGGTAACTGGGGCACTTGCCCAGGGCCTCGCTCCTCGAAGGGCCTCGCGTACATTCTATAATATTTGTAGGAGAAAAAATCTTTCCAACCATTTTACCGACGACTTATATTTTAAATAGATTACAAATAATATCAATGTTTACAAATTAAATAACATTTGTACAACTGGCTATAAATATGGGCATTAGGCAACATATTATAATTATTTCGAATTAGTTTATATATATTTATAGAAGGTTATTAAGTCAAGTGCGTTCAAAATGGGTACTCGAATATAAAAAGGCTGAAAATAATAATGAACCATAATGATGTCCAGGGCCTCGCAAAACCTGGAAACGGCACTGGTCCACAAAATTGATCCGGAGCGACTTGAACAGTTATTTAGTTAACATGACCTACCAAATTTTCAACTCTTTCCGTTTTACATTTTTTTTTTTTATTTAATTTTTAATTTTTAAATTTTTTCACTGAATGCCGAATAATGATGACTAGTTACGATAATAATTATTAATTGTCATAGCCGTCAAACACCGGAATAGACACACACGTGTTTGCAATTATCTCCTCGGTGAGCACCTGCAGTTTAGAGCAACAAGCTGCAGTTTAGAGCGACAAGACGACGACGGTCACAATACGAAAGACGGTAATGCCGCGCGCGACATTGGTAAAAAAACGTACACGTATTTTTAATCATATTTTATCGCGTTACAACGCCGTACTGTGTGTACACTTTATATACCTAGTAACACTTACCGAGTTGATGTACACGTAATTTCCGTGTGTTTTTATTTTTTTGTCTAAAATTTACGACTTCGACGGAAAAAAAAAAAAGTAAAATAAAAATGTAGACAAACGTTGTTGATCGCGTTGTTGCTGTCCCATCGTCGGCTGGTGGCGCTGCGCTCGGTGCTGTTGGCACAGCCGTTCGGGAGCGATCAAAGTCTCTCTCAGATACGGACGATGCAACAACCGCCGCCGCCGCCGCCGACACCGTAGTACCGTCATCGCGTCAGTCGGACCGGTACCGCATGTTGTAGTTGACGGTCGTTGTCGGTGTCTCGTGTCCGAAAAAATACCAATCACTGCCGCCGTCATTTACCGTGGCACACACGTGTGTGCGGCCTTTATGCGTACGCTACTAAATGATATTTCACTCGTTGTAATGTATATTATAAGTACTTTTTATTTCGTGCAATATTTATTATAGTGCCGAAAACAATCGGATACCACTACCGTCGTCACGTTTTGTAAGTAGTGTTCTAATCCGACCGTGTAAGATAATATAACCCAGACACTTTTTCATATAGTACGTTCGTAAATTTTGTATAAATACGAAATAAATGCTTAGTATTTATATTATATAGCGGTCCCCTCCAACCTCGTGTACCGTTTGTTCGAGTTCGCGATCGTTTGTTGTTATTGTAGTCGTTTGTTATCTATCTCTCTCTCTACTCGTCTATTATTGAAATAATAAAATCATAAGGCCGCGAGGCATGCGCGACCGTGAACAGTGGCTGCCTTTATGAGACTGTGTTTCGGCCAGTGGTGTATTCCGTGGCCCGGCCGAAAAAAAACGCCAACAACGATTAACGGCATTGTGACGAAGACGACTACGACGACGTCGCCATTGTCAGAGCACGACGACGATACCGACAGCGAAATATCGTCTGCAATAGACGCCTTGTCTATAGCGGCAGAGGAAACGATGACACGAGCGCTGCCGTCCGACGCATCGTCCGCAGGTACACACATAATAATATATTCTGCATAGTATAATATTGTAAAAAAAATCGCAGTGGAGAATAATGGTTACAAGACGGTAATGACAATACAATGAAATTGAAATAAACGTTAAAAAAAGGGCGTTCGTCAGTTGAATCCGTTTAATAATAATTTTAATAATTTTAATAAATAATCGTACCGGTTCACTGGGACGTGTTGTGAACATTTGGCTCATCGTTTAGTTAGTATTATATTTTGCCCAAATCGGTTTTACATAATAATAATATTTTAAATAAGAATGGTTATAAAAATACTGAGCGAACGAACGCTGCTATCAGTCGTTGCGAGATAACACAACACAGTACACTTATTTTGCCGCGCCGCGCCGCGTGACGGACGGACACGCTGCTGCTCGCTCGCACGCGTAATAATAATAAATACGTGTGTGGTGCGGTGCGGCGCGTTCGTGTTTACGCGGTGACCGAGCCAGTGCAATAAACATGATTTCGTTCTTGTCGGCCCGGCGGCACTCCCTTCCTCCTCGCCCTGTTCGGCAACATCACCCGTGAAAACGCGATGACGACGGACCAATATGATAATAATAATATAATATTATGCCTTCCTCTACCACTATTATGCGACTATCGTGGCATTGCATAAACATGTTTTTTAATTTTTTTTTTTACTATTTTCTGCTATGAAAATGATGGACAATGGGTGCAATTGCCGATGATAATAATATTCTAGTGGCGGTTATCGGGGCGACGTGTGTTTGTATGTACACTGTTGCGCGACTTAATTGACGGATTTCCTGAATCGTGCGTTCGACTGGTGCACAGAAAACTCTACTTGTAGAGGAGAGGACCATTAACCATGTTATGTAGTTTTATGGTATTTTCACGTTGTGTAGAATATTGTGAATCTCATTAAAATAATATATTGTTGATAAGAATTTTTATACAGAAGTACGGTGTTACATTGTTCTAGATTTCATGCACGAAATCGGAATGTTTAATAAAAATATATAATCGTTGATAAATTACAGCTAATTAATTATTGATGATATTCATAAACACTATACACGTAGCTACTACTATTTAAAGATTGTTAATTATTTATATATTTTTTTTAAACTTATAAATCATCAACCTTTTTTTTTTTCATGTCAATTTTATTGTAATAATAAAACAATTAAAATAACATATTATAAAAATTACCTGCCTAGTTTTTATTCCGGTAATACTGTAAATAAAAACCTCGATAAAAACATTGGCAAGTGTTTTTTGACATTAAACACAAGCTTTATTTTTTCAAATAAATTAATTTTGCAATAAATTATACTTCACAAGACTCAGAAATCAAATCAACATGCTGGTTAAATTCATAGGACTTATTAAACTTATTAACTTTAGTACATAAATACTATATACCTACAAATATTGTAAAATTATTGTTTATTCCTATAGCTTGTAAACCATAAGCCGCATTGCTGCATATTATTTATATCTAAATGTCTTAAATTTTGATATATTATGTACAAATTAGAACTCGATGCAGACTAGGATCTTTGTTTATTTTAGTGGAGAGGGTGTTTGTATCGTTAATGGTGTCAAAATTTGTCAGGGTTGTCCCCACGAGAATAACAAACCCTCGAACAAACCTTAATTAATCGTATGCAACTTAAAAAAGTACGTACTTCGCACCATGGGTATTCTTTACATCTTGGCGGTTGAATTTTAAAGAAATGATAACTCATTCTTCAATAAAATAATTCTGAGCGGTATTTCAGTTAATAACTTAATATTCAATAACAATTGTCGACATTTCTAACAATATTGTTATTTAATAACAGAATGATCAATGTGCAATTCATTAGTTGTTTAAATTATCTAATTTGTATAATAAGTTATGTAGTAATAAATACTATCACCAAGTGGTCGAAATTCGAACAGAATAACGAAACTAATTCATTTTTGTAAATTGGACCGCCAATTACAAAAGGTTGGACCACCCTGATCTATTGAATTAATTTCCTTTCATGTACCTACTTCAAAGTGTGTTAGATATTTCAGTAAAACTAAGGAATGTCTCGGCATGCCGTCGAAATGCCAACTTCAAACGGAGAGCTATAATCCGGGAAGTATATGTCCGGAACGTATTCATCCGAACAGTATTTCGCCGGAATTTAAAAACTAAAAACAGTATTTCCCCGACAAATTCCGGAATTTGAATACGTTCCAGGTTTAATACTTTCCATACATTTATTTTCCGGACTTTTATGAACTATCCTTCAAACGATTACAGAGAAAAACGTTTACTTACGATTTTCGAAATTTTTTAGGTAAATTAGACGTATATGTGAATAAGGTAATATTAAATTTTCAAGTCTTAATATCAAGAATGAAATTTTATAAAATAAAAACGCAAGATGATTCTGATGTATTCGAATAATTTTATTTTTTATTTCTGAATAAAACAGTATTAACAGTAAAACAGTTCCCTAACAAAAAAAAAAAAATATTTTCAAGAAAAAATAAAATTGGTACTACGAAAATGATGCGAGGAAACATTTTATACTATAATATAATATGCACAAAAAAAAAAAAAATCTCTTTAATTCTTATCTTTCTGACTACTCCACACTGATCCAGATTACCAAATTTTTATTTTTATTCTGGTTACCTGACTGCTGTAGCTTACTTTGTAATACTTGTAATACTCAATATCATATTATAATAATTCAATTTCATACATAAAACGAGTATATTTTTACCAAAAATACACACACACACACATATAGCTTATAATTACTTCACGAATAATTATTAGGTACTTGAGTATTTGGTACTCGTTACTATTTCTTTTAACATCACCGCCTTCAAAACATTTGAAATATTCTTCGATCTGTTATTGAAAACCTCCGAATGATAATCTGTCAGGACTTCAATTCTGATAATATCAAAAACACGATTAAACTTATTAATTATTGATATTTCCGATAATATTACTACAGATTATATAATTTGTCTTTTGATTACCTCCGGTTGTTGCTAAAAAAATGACAGCATTGATTTAATGAACCATAACAATATTACGATAGAATAAGCTCCATAATAGGATTTCGAGACGCATTTGTTTAAAGCAATAGATAAAACTAAAACATAATTTTAATATTATTTTTATTTGGCTAACATTTGATTTTTCTAAGTGATATTAATAAAAATATAAACTCTTATAATATTTACTCGTTTTTTGTTGGTTATTTGGTTAGAAGTTTACATTATAGTTACCATTATTACATCTGTAATCAAGAACTAATGTGAGAGATAAAAACACGTTGTTTAGTTTTCTCCTCGGTTTTCTCTAAGTAATGGTAATAGTCGTGTGACAAGTGCCTAGGTATTTTGTGTTCAAATAAAAATACAATTATTTCAAAACTTATGCTTGCTTTAGTTTTTTATTTACCTAAACGTAGTTTTTTTAAAAACCTATATAATTATTTTACTGTCTTAAAATTTTTTAAGCTACACTGAACAACAACAAAATATCAATAATATTGAAAAGTTTATTTTTACTGGATATAAAGCAAACTAAAACTTAAATAGAAATTTTGAATAGTATTACCAGGTATAAGACTCGTTTAGATTTACTTAAAAACAATATAATATATACTCTCAGAAAGATAAATTAAAAAATTTAAACACACCGTGATACTCAAAAAACAATTATTTTAGGTATATTTGTAAGTGTTTATGAGATATTTTTACAAATTATGTTTATTGCTCATTAAACAAATTTATGAGCGTGGACATTCAATATAGGTACCTACATAAAATACGATTAACCTTGTCTTAAAATTTCTTAAAATCATAAACTTTTTAAGTATTTAAAGATACAACAAATATGCTCTTTCACTAGTGTGACACGTTACTTAAAACCAAAATTATATAAGGGTCGTAGAATGAAAATAAAATATGTGTATTTCGTACCTCGGAGGAGTGTTCTTCGCACTTCGGGTGGGATACTCTTGACGGGTGCGTTGAATGTTAAAGAAACGATAAATCATTTTTTCAGTTAAACGATTTTGAGCACAGCTTCAACACAATAACAATATTCTCAGTTTTGAAGAATTGAACTTAAATTTTGAACTAAAAATTATATTGTTACATAAAATATTTATGAAAAATAAAAATTGATTTTCTTATATTCACATGCACTTTATGAATACTCCATAAGCAATTTAAAATTACAATAAAATATAAAAAACATAATAATAAAATAATAATACATTACATAATTATTACATAATAATAAAATAAAATAAAGCGGCTCTAATTTTACACCATCGTAAATCAACACTTATGCAATATAACATATTATTCGTAATTTGTACTAATATTTATCGTGGCACCTCTGGTCAGTTACGATTGAAAAAGTAAACTATAGACAAGAAAGCCGGACATATTTCACACCACAGATATTCTTCGGTCTTCGAGTCAGATACTCTTGGCAGGTGTATGGAATTTGAAAGAAACGATAAATCATTTCTTCAATAAGACGATTCTGAATAAAGAAAGTTGATAATATATAGAACAACAATAGTCATCATTTTCAGCACACCTATCAAGAATATCTGACCCGAAGAGCGAAGAATGTCCGTGGTGCGAAATATGTCCGGCTTTCTTGTCTATACTTTACTTTACTATACTTCACTTTACTTTACTTTTTTTTTCTAATAAATAAAGAAAAAGAAAAAAAAAATTAATGAGAAAAAAGGGTTAGATCCGGGGTTAGAAAAATGGGCAAATTTTTTTTGTTGACATTTTCAAAAATTTCTTGTGCTAAAATGTTACTCATATTACTGTCTATGTTTAAATTTTCATAAAATGTGGATCAAAAAATTATGGTTTCAGTGTCTTTTTTTATCAATTTTTCGACAGATTTTCTGTGTTTTTGAAAAAAATAAAAATTGAGAGATTTTAAAATTACTTCCTTAAAGCATCTGGGTGTGATTTCGGATCTATAGAGTTAATGATCGAAATTTATGGATAAGTATTTCTACACGAAAAAGTGTTTACAGAAAGAGAAAAAACTCTAGCTTTTTCGTTTCTCTCAGAATCTAAAATAAATAAACAACATTGTAAAATCAAAATCTTCTTTACTTTGCTCAGAATTAAAAATAATATACATTATTGTAAAGACACTAGCTTCTATGCTTCGCTTAGAATTTAAAATTAATGTAAAGAAAAGAAAAGCAAAGTATAGACAAGAAAATCTAACATACTTCGCAACATTCTTCCCTTTTCGGGTCAGATACTTGGAGGGTGCGTTGAAAATGACAACTGTTGCTCTGTATATTATTAACACATTTCGCTCTGAATAGTATTATTGAAGAAATGATTTATCGTTTCTTTTTTTTTTTATTTGTGTATTTTGGCACAATATAGTAAAAGGGTTAGCCACCTTTCATCTAAAGCAAAATTTTGATTCAAAAAGTTTCTGGTTGAAACTATTCAAGAAGTATATCTATCAGTAGCGGTACGCGAATAAAATATTTAGGGAGACCTAACTTTCATGCAACTATTTATATTTTATATAAATTTTTTCTTGAATTTCCTATTGTTACTCAATCAATGATGTATCTAATTCACTTACCAAAATAATACCGATAATGCATTATATTTTGGTGAATTCAGCTTCATAAATTCATTTTATAATTTCTTACACAATATTAAGTTCATCTATATATAGAAAATGAAATTCATATTTGATTTTTCAAAGATTGATTAATTTTTATTGAATTTAAATTAAAATGATAAAATAACAAAAACAAAAATGCGTACAATAAAAATATTCAAATTAATTTGAGTTGTATTTTTTTATAATTAAGTTCTCAAGCCTTCTGTCTTTTTTTCTTTTTTTAACTTGACTATATAATATAGTAATATAATAACGGTCTTGTCTCCATTTTAAAGTGCTATGTAAACTGGTTTATGAGTAATTTCTGTATTGTTTAAATAAGTTTTTAAAGTGTCTGTTTAAGCATTAATACCAAACTACCAAACCTTTTTTAATAATAAATAATATTATGGTGTTGATTTGCATACCTACTTATTGTATACTGGATACTTTTATAGAAGGAGACCACTCTTGATAACGTTAGAATGAATCTTATCGAAAATTCTATAACAAGCCGGTGATATATATTTTATGTATGTGTATATGGAGGTGTTACTTCTCGTCTTATATAAGTTATTAAAACTGGCCGAAAATATTACACCAATTGTAACTGCCACCAGGAGCGCTGTCTACTTGATGAAGGCTCAAAATTACTATTATATTATTATTATATTACTATTATTACTATGGATTTGTATGGCCATTGTAATATATTTATTATTTATTAATAATTATTAATATTTTCAATTTTAAACAGTGCTGAACTTAAAAATAATATGTGTACATTTTAATTCATATATTTAATCAATAAGAAAAGTTAACAATAATAGATTTTTATTTAAATTAATCTTGATATTTTCAATCTTCTTGCTGTAATTTTTTCATGTAATTTATTTTGATCATTATGTTTTTATGGAAATTTCATTCTCGTGTTCAAATAAAAATG
The DNA here is from genome assembly GCA_025469315.1 of Stegophylla sp. TES_Ste_2020. NCBI lineage: Eukaryota > Metazoa > Arthropoda > Insecta > Hemiptera > Aphididae > Stegophylla > Stegophylla sp. TES_Ste_2020. Next base: position 17,260 of record JAIPRM010002065.1, on the reverse strand, counting down.
AATGAAATGTTCAGTCGGTTAATACTGATATATTTTCAGATTTTTAATACTAGTACAAAATTATGAAATTATTGAAGGCAGTTTTATTCCCTGCAGCTTATAAATTTTATTTTGTTTGGGTTAACCTGAGTTACACCCTGGTACAAAGCATTTAAGTGGCATAATTATGTTATAGTTCTGTAACCACTAAACAAAATAATTATTTAATCTCTTAATCACTTTTACGATAAATGTAAATTATGTGTACATGAATAACTACGAACAAGACGATAGAACAATAAAAGTGATGTATTATTACTATTATTATACATGAAGTCGATTGGCATTTTAAATATAAAACTTGGTTTGGCAAAAATCAAGGCAAAAATGAATTTTTTTATAGAACAATTATAACATTTTTGTGAACAGTTTTAAAGTGTCAATTTAAAATGTTCTATTTTCGCCCAAAAGTGGTTAACTTTTCTTGAAACTTTCCCCAAGTTTGCATAAATGTGTTGTTATTATATATTTATTGAAAAATTCCTAGCCACTATACTTTTGAACTTATGACTAAATAATAAATTGATTCAATGTAAATTATTTACACTGTTTACAGTATATTTTGCCGCTTTTACTCAAATTGACTGTAGGGTTTTCTTTTTTTATATAGATATTGAGATTATTGAAAAATTAACTGTTTGAAGTATTATCCAGAGCAAATTTTTGAACTATAGAGGGACTGAACGTAACTTTTAGATCACTCTGACTAGCAGAAAAAGCGTCTGTAAAAATAAAATAAACATTATTGGTAAATCATTAGCTAATCTCCACTTCATTTAGAGTCAAAAATACACATATTGTATACTGTATATTTTAGATACTGAGTGGAGTGAAGAAGCTAGTGTTGTCACAACAATGACGTTTATTTTATTTTTCTGTGAACATTTTCGTATGGAAATACTTGTCCAAATGTCTCGATCAGCAATTTTTTAAGGCCGGATTTGCCTCAGGATGATACTTAAGTGAGGTCGTTTTTTGGAATTCTTAGTTTTTCAATTTTTTTGAGAGGAAAAACTATCAAAAATTTAACAAAAATGACTCGGAAGCCATCATTTTCAATCATCAAGGAGTTACTTATTTGAAAATATTAGTTATTTAAAATGCACTATTTACGTATTTTAGATTTGTTTAAATCTTTATATTTAGGTATTGAATGAGTAAATAAACGCATTTACACAATAATTATACTTGTAATGCAATGAACTATTTTATAATATATTTATACGATCTTTACATTAAAAGTATGTATGTCTTTACGCTTTTTTTACATACATAGAACATAAATAGTAAAAAGTATTTTATTTTTTTATTAAAATTATTGATTATAGAATATTACATATATATTATAATACTTATGTCTTATATACATATTATACACATAATTTAATGTAATATATATTCTATAAACAATGTTAAAATAACCAATTCGGATTCACTGTATGTAAAAATAGTTTCGCCTACGTTTATTTAATAGAATCTTAATATTCAACACAGAATTTGGAAACATTCAACTTAACATTAGGTACAAATATTTAAAAAAAAAAACTATTTTGAAAGGGATCAGTAATATTTAGGTGTAAAACAAGAACACGTAAAAGTAGGAGATGAGAAACAAATCCAGCGAAAACCAGTTTCGTTCCAGCGATAAACACCGGTTTTTGTAACAGCGACCGCAGTTATGTAAAAATGTGTTTTAAAATGTGGTTTGCATTACCCGACTGACTAAAATGTCTCTCCTTCGTTGATGATCATCCAAATCAGATAAATAAAACGACGAATTATTTATAGAAATATTTTATTAATACACATACTATACCAGTTCTAATTTTTCAATCAAAACCACGTTGGCAAAATATCCATCATCGACGCTGTAATAATTTTTATTAAAATCGTCTGCCTGAAGTGGGCGTAGGCCAATAAATACGTTAATTAAATGATTGGATTTAAGAAATAAAAAAATTCAAAAAATGAAAGTACAGAATATTAACCATGAATGTTAAGCTCAACTAGAGTATGTGTTTTGTTATTTTTATTCGAATACAATGTCCAATTACATACGAAAACCGAAGATTTCACCTGATTTCATAATTATTTGTATAATTTCTTTTTCATACAGATTTCAAGAAAAAAGCGAGCTCAAATAAATAAATAATACATGTAATAAATACATAATAAAGGTAGTGGTATAGGTACCTGCATTAAAATAAAATACATATTTATAGTGACTCGGCGGGCCATCTTTGAAAACCACTGCACTCGGATATGGTTCAATAAAGTTATGAATCAAATATTATAACTTGAGCTGGAAAAACTAGAAAAAAATTAAAATAAATAAAATAGACATCATTGTATAAACACTATCTTCTTCACTTCTTTTAGAATCTAAAATTTGATTTACAACTGTAATAGGAAATACAGTGAACACCATTCCTTAAATTAGTGAAAAATATTTCTTACATAATATATTATAAAAATGACATAATACTTAATATAAACATAGTTGAAAAAAGTTATAGAAATATATTAATTTCTTTATTCATGTTTTTTTTTAAATATTTTATTGTTACTAATTAGTAATTAGGTGTATTTAAAAGTTTTAACTTGATGTACTATTATGAATAATTTATAATATAAAAATTAATAGTAAATTAATTTGAATTGAAATTTATAAAATCATTATTTGTATTATACTTAGTTTAGAAATTTTAAATTATGACCTATAACCTATATATTATATTTTCATACTATCATTTTAATAGTATTATCATTTATCATTAAAATCATCAATGGAAAACTTAATCATATTTTAAAGCAAAATCATGAATGAATTACGTTATATTTAAGTAGATAACAGTTCCCTTATATCTACTTCAAAGTTATAGTTTATAAAACTAAATATAATAGTTAATTATTATAAATATGATTTTATCGGAATTAAATATAAAAATCTTTGTAATAATAACAAACTTTACAATTTTTACGTAAAAAAATTGTCTTGAATAAATTGAAGCTTCACTCAGAATCACTTAAATTTACTCAAAATTAATATACGATTACAAACTAAAGAAAAATAGCATACCTGAAATGTAACTTTAAAGTTGTTACTATACTTCTATTGTATTCATATAGTTTGTATTAGAATAAAATAAATGTGAAATAAACATAATTTAATGTGTTGGGGAAGACTTATTGCAGTATTACGTTATCCAGGGAAGGGTTTCTAGTCCTCGTAGATAAGTTCTCCGTAGATGGGAGTTGAGCACTACAGACGAGAGGATTTTATCGATAAAAAAAATTGTTTAGTTTATAAATCTAAACTAAATTAAATTATAAACAATATCGACACTTTACGAAATTGTGGATTGAAAATGACTGTTGATAGTAGACAACTGTTACTGTAGTAGTAGTGTGGTGATTAATAACATTTAATGAATTTTCTCGAATGTGATTATTTATTATGAACGTGATATTATTTATTTAAGAACGTTCGAGAACTTTCGCGAATGTTCATTCCGATGGCATATTATGTCGAACTATCGTGGTGTGTGTCAATTTATTATAGGCATAGTCGTAAAGTGTTGAGTAATTTACCTACATATTTTGATACAGTTTGTATGTATAGTGTGTACTTGTAGTATTTTACGTATACCATATATGTAACGATTGTTTTTTTTAGGTACTTTTTTAGTACCTATTTTCATTAAATAGCATATTATAATGAAACAGTATTTTTTAATAGGTTCTTTAAAGTTTGTTGACCTATATTATAAATAAACTCATTTATTTGTTCAATATTTTCAAATGTATTTAAAAGAAAAATGAGGTTATTAATAACTTACACGAGTGGTCAAAATCGTTTAGAAGACATGCCGACTGAATCCAAATTACCCTAAAAAAGTCTCAAGAGATTAGTTGTAAACCTATAAATAAATTAAAAATTAAAACACACGGAAAGATTTTTGAATACTATTACTACATTTAGATTCTTACTTTTCAAGAACTCTCCAAAGATTTTTATCATAAGTATATATTATATATATATATATAGTATATATTATAAATATTTAATATACATGTAAAATATAAATTAAACTCAGTTGAAGAATTTCAAATCAATCCATCCAATATAACCCTCAATGGACATTGGATACTGGTAGATACATACTGGATAAAGGTACACGCGAAATGAGGATTACACGGTAAACTAAATATTTTGCACTTTTTTGAACCGTGATTGATCAGAGGTGATTAACGATAATTTATTCGCGAATTTAAATCAAGGGTTCTCAGCCTGGGGGGCGCTAAATTTTAGTTGATATATTCGTAATAACGCATAATGCCGAAACTTTATATACATCATAATAATTATTTAGGTATATTTTATTTATAATAATGTATAATGGAACACAGTAGAGGTTAATTGGTTATAGAGATGAGCGGAGAAACTATTGGAAATTTCGAAACAAACTTTAGAGTTGAATAACATCATGTGAGACGTAAGTGTCAAAGCACCGTCTAATTAGTAATTGTCTGCTATCATCAGTGGACGGTCTAGTATATTTTTTTCTGTGTGTAATCCAGAATTTTTATATTCAATAATATTTTAGTAATAAACTCAAAAATAATCGGAAATAAATGCACATTTTCGTTCTTGCGAATATATGCGAGTAGTGCGATGAGATAGTGTGATTTAGGAACGCTAATATATTTATTTGTTTTTAATGCAGCCGTACTTCCATGAAAACTTGTGGACCAGCAGTTGAGAATTACTGATCCAGAGCGAAATTTTGATTCAAAAAGTAGCTGATTGAAACTTTTGAACAAGTGTTTCTATACGAAAACACTTACGTTAATGGTAAACGCGATTGATTTATAATCGGGTTTTAAAAATGGAGAATAGTAGTTGAATTATTATTCGTCGAATATTGTTATATTCACCTCCCGTGTATAGGATAAACGCGAATGTTCGACAAATAACGAACATTTGTAATTTAGCTCAGGTTTTAGCGGTATGGGAATTTTTAAATGATAAAATGCAGTTATCTATTAAAAACAAGTTTTAGGTAAATATTTAGACAATATGTGTAAACACTAAACTTTCGGCATATAATTTACGCCTTTGATTTAGCATATTCAGAGACAATAAATGAAAAATATTCATTACTTGTCAAACGGCTATCTGAATTGCTGAATGTCTGTCTCGTATACACTGCTTGATATTCACGGAATATCAAGTGTTCGATGACTAATACAAGTATTTAGCCGCGTCATTTATTAATTCAAACATGTCTGTATTTTTAAGTAAAAATAAAAGTAAAAAAAAAAAAACCATTACACTAACTTCAATACATCGTATTTGCAAATTTTTTTGTATACCAGATTTTTATAAAACCGTTTTGAACCTTTTGTATGCATTTTCCTTCCATAATAATTTCGATATCAAATACTATTATGGAGTAAAATGTATTTGTGTAAAGTCTGCGTAATACTATTATGGGATATTTTAACTTCGTAAAACTACGTGTGTGCAAAATGCATTATACAAATTCTACGGATCTGTACCAAATGAATAGTTAATTAACTATTAAAATGTTTTTAAACGGCTTGTTTAACTTAATTTAAAGATAAACAAAAAAGTAGTTTTATACCATTTTGAGTGAAAAAAAATTCGATTTTTTGTTCCTCCTGATACGAATTACAGTTAGCGCAGTGATTCCAAACGTGAGTGCTACCGCTCCCTTGTGGGAAATTTTAATATTGAAGGGGTGAAGTTTAACTGAAGGGACGGTTTAAATTTTATTCCTTTCTAAATTTACAATCGCCAGAAAAAAAAAAAAAGTTTATTAGTTTTCACTGATGATGCTAAATATAATTTTATACAGAATTGTATTTTAGGTACCTCTATAGAATGTACTTGTAGATTAGAAATATGTAAAATGGGAGATTTAAGAGACATTGAGATAGATATCATTTGATTACTAGGAAACATCAACCTCAAGGGTTCGCTCGACTTAGAATCTAAATAAAAAGTAATTAGTTTACGAAAAATTGATATGAGGGGTAGTGTGAGATTTTTGGAAGTCAAAGGGGTCGTTGAATAAAATGAAGTTGGGAACCACTGAGTTAGCGTAACAATATTTGAATTTTTGAATAAAAAGGTCCTTATTTAGAAAAAAAAAGTTATTTTAAGAGACTTTCATCTCTTCTCCATGTGTATAAAATTTAATATTTTTTAATTGGAAGTATAGTGTATTGGTTTTGTTATTAAATATAATGCTTTTTCTACTGTAACTGTGATAAGTATTTTTTTCTAAAGATTTTCATGAAAGTGGATTTATATATATATATTTATATTTTATGTTAATTAGTAATTAATTATCAAACAATTTTAGTAACAAGTCTGAATTGATTCAACAAATTAGATTAAACACGAATATATTATCAATAAATTCTTTGATTAGGAATTATACCTATGTATAAGTTTAATACAAATATTACAAATTACACCTTGATAAATTGTACAATATTTGTGTGTAAAATTAGAATGTTAAATAAAAATAATTTAATTTACTTATTATTATTTTTTTTTAAATAGGACAAGTCATTTGGAACATGGTTCTTTCTATATTAATAAATTTACGCTTATCTTGTATTCCACTTCCTTTTCGACAATATAGTGATTATTGGTTTTAATTTTAGTAACACTATCTTAATTTCATAATTAATTATTGTTTTACACTTAAAACTGAAACTGCATAATATCGTCATCACTTTGTCTTTATATTAACAGATTCGACGAATTGTGATCTGTAAAGCGTCTATTATAGTCTATACCTGTTGGTAGATTTATTAATCTTAATTTATTTTAACATAAATCTATTTAAGCTTGTTGTAAATAATTAATTTTGATTTGTCATTATTGCAGATATGGCGGCATCAGTAGATGCTCAAGACTTAAAAACTCTGCTGGAAGCAAAGGACACGTTGATTCGTAACCTGGAAACGATGCTGCAGGAAAGGAACAACGAAATCCAAGAGCTTCGGTCCCATCTCGACATGTTCCAGAGCGTGTTTCCTTTTAGCAATCCGGTTTCACCTACGGCTACGTTATCGATGCATCACACTCAAGTGGCACCTACTTCGTTTACTCAACCACAAAGTCAAAACCTTGTTGCAAAATCTCTTACCTCGCTTTTAGACGGTATCGCCAGACCGCGTAAACAGAGAGCCCAAGGTATATCGGCTGAACCTCAGAGTTTGAGTACGATACAAGAACTGAGCCAAAAAAAGTTTCCTACTTATCCAAAAAATGACAGGTAAGTCAATATTATACACCTATTTGGAGTTAATGTTTAATCACGCTAGATATATGATTTATATTTAGCTCAGAACTATTTTTTTATTACTTCAGCGTTTTTTTTTTTGTTTTTTTTTTTTTTTTATGGTTGGGTATGAATAGTTGTGTTTTCGTGTATTGCATTGGGTGTAATGTAATTTATTAATAGCATTTGAGTTTTTTCGCTGTTTTTTTTTGTTGGTGTGTCTGGCAGTAGTTTGTTTCGGCGGGAGTTACCTGTATTCAGTAAATATTTACATTACATGCATGGTCGTGTTCAGCTTTGTTTAACATGCTGTGATAGTAATATACATATGATAATTTTACGTAAAAATAATTAAATATTTTGAGGATATCAACACAATATTTTGTGTCGTTTTCTTCTATGAGTCCCCCCTCTCGTGTGAGATCTGCGTACCACTTCATAATACTTCACGAGTAATGGTCAAAGAAGACATTTATTTGATAAAAAAAGGTCCATTATAAAATTGTAACAATGAACATATTATTATAATATTTAAATTTATATTGTTATTCAAATATTTACCTGGGAAAGTTCATGATAGATGTCAGACGTAACACGTTCCTATGCAGGCTCCTATTCAGGTTAACAGCATAAAAGGGAAGAAACTTTTTATTATTATTTTTATTTTTAGTAATATGTATAAAAATTCTAAAATTAATTAAAGGCATACAATCTTAATAAGTTTACCATTGGTTTATTTTGGACTGAATTGTATTAACCAGTATAATTTGTGCATGTGCAAGGCTGAATAATTTCGCCTTGAATAGACATTAATTCCAACCTATGCTAAGTTCAAACAGTCCAAATTACATAACAATAACAAATGTAAATTATCAGTGGGTACTTTGTATTATTGTCAATTGTATAAATGATCATAATCATGCGAATAATTAAATAAAATTGAAGGCTAATTGATGATAAAATTTATTTTTACATAAATAAAAAACATACGGGTTTAATATTAATACATTAAAAATACGCATATCGGTTGATATTAAATTTAGGTGTGGTATTTTTTTTATTTTTGGTGAGTGTATTTTTAATTTTCATAGTCAATATGCTAATTATAACTATTAAAGTATCAATAAAAACTAATATACTCAATTAATCTTATTGTTGGTACCTAGTCTTAAAATTATGTGAATGTTGTGCGTAGTTGTAATCTTATTTGATTTTATAATATATTCATGTTATGTTTCTTATTCGATTTCTTCCACATTATGATTTCATAATCTGTTGTATCGTGTTATCGGGAGTGTTCATAATTTAAATATTATTTAAATCGTCATAACAGTCGAAAAAATGACAAGTTCTTAACTATAATAAAAATTAAGTAAAACTATTACTATTACACATCTTTCATAGTGTCATAGTTTATAACACTATACTCGTTTCTTTATTAATAACACATTTTCTTTTATATTATTGTTATTTAATGATGTTGTTTAAATTGAATACACTATTTAATAAAGGTTGCATAATATTATTGTCCTTTTTTTGCGATATATTTTGCTGTTTTTGTATATTTAGTTGTTGAATGTTTTAATTCATATTTTACTATTGATAAATACATGTCTGCATACTATTATTCACACATATTTGATATTATTAATAGGTTGAAAATAGATATGTTCTCTAGTTAAATTCTAGCACCTTTATGTACAAAAGAAACAATTTCTAAAAACTTGATCAAAATGTATTTACTCTAAAATGTATTAGAATATTTTTCATATTTTTCAACCGTGATTTAAATTTTTTAAATTAAAAATTGTAGTTATTTATTACTGTAATTTGTTATATTATATTTGCTATAATTTTTATTTTTAAGCCAAATTATTGGTTTGAAAAACTAATTTATTAAGTATAAAATTACTTTTTTATTCCTGATTTTATTTTATGAATACCGATAACACACACAGCTCAGTGCTATGTCATAATTTAAAATGAAAATGGTTGGAGCGTAATGACTAGGAAAACAATTGTTTTATCAGTAATATATGACATCTATTCTTATCTACACTAAACTTGGTCATAAATTATATTATTCATTTTCTTGTCATAAATTATAATATTAGACCTTTTACACAAGCTGACAAGGGGAACCCTACTGTATTGGTATATTTCTTTGTTTAATATTTATACGATATTCAAACTACAACTTTTAAGTTCCCGATTTTTGTTTTAAGTATAATTTTTTTTATATTACATCACAATGTTTTATGGCACGCATTTTTTATTTTTTTGAAAAGCAATAAACTTTAAAAACAGTTTTGGGTGATTTTGTTGTATAGAAATTGTGTAAAATAAAATTTTAACAAATAGTCTGATCTGTACTTGATGATTTTCAGCAGCCTCCTTCGACAATATCGCTGGAAAATTTCTGATACCGATTCCATATTTATATCATATTTATTTTTTATTAAATATATCATATTTGTTCACATAACATTACATTTTTCATGATCCTACTTATTGTAGCAAATTTCGAATATATTAGGTAGATGTCCGTAATTTATTAAAATTAAAATTAATAATGGGGATTAGCTTAACTATTGTGACCATTCCGCCGTATCACGAGACACGTGTTTGTACTACCTATAACTCCCAACTGTTGCTTTCCTGTGAGGCTGTAGCTTATCCAGCTGTGAATGAGTTGAGGCCCGATGTGTCTTTTCCAGTTTAGATTCAGATTAGTTGCAGCCCAACAATAATTTAACTGTTGGTGAGTTGGTGGCCCGTGTAAATCCCAAGTATCAACAGTTTATGTGCGTGTTATAGCACTCATCGCTGCTACACTCCTCAGCGCCGTCGCTTTACTCCGCACCAACCTTTATACGTTTCTTGACTTACTATATGCAACATGGAGAAATTTCAGTTTGACAATTAGTAATTATCGATAAACTCTTGAGTAACCAAAGACATGGTATATTATTTTTCAATATACGTTATGTACAAAATAATGATAATAATTATTAACGATAATAACCAGACTTAATTGCGTAAATTTTCATATTTTCATAATTCACAGTACACAACTTGTATATTATTTAGGGATTGGGCCGCAATTCACCAACATCAGCTTATCCGACTTGATTTTTCATTATAAATTGATGGTTATTTTGGTAACAGTGATGCAGATGCGTGTACGTGTCTCACTTGCGTACAAGCTATTTTTAGTGCCAAATAGTCGTCTCACTTGCGTATATTAGTACCTATAATAATATCGAGTTTCACCTATCTACGGTAAATTAATATAGTCTCACTTGCGTACATAAACCATAAACGCTAAATATAATTTGACCAAACATCCAGTGAACTACCCCTACTCTTATATTATTATATTATAAGTGATATTTTTACATGATATAAAAATAATATAATACCTATGGGATTTCCGGTTATCAAGCTGAAATGTTCCCACGTTGCGCCAGGTTCAGCAAACCGAGGGATATTTTTGATTTGAGGAGCGAAGCAAGGTGTCGACGGAGCGTAGCTATTTGATCTAACACCAGGCGAACTTACGTTACCCCTTAATTACCTACGTTTATATTTGTGATATTAATGTGTACGGAAGTGAGATCCGATTTTAATTTATTTATTAATTTATTAATGTATACTGTTCACAAGAGATTATATCATTAGTAACTGTAGACAGGTGAATTCCGATAATATTATTTTACTGCACTCAAGTATTAAATTTGTCACTAAAAATAGCTTGTAATGCAAGTGAGACGTACGCATCGTATCTCTGCACCGTAATCGGCTACTTTAGATTGTGGTTGATTGACAGCAGCTCGTAAAGTGTCGTATAGAATAAACTGTTGGGCGGACGTAGAACCATATAAAACAAATTAACAACGCGCAATGGGAGTTTGCGCAGTAAATTCAACGATTTTCGTACTTTTACTCGTAGCTAATCTTATATTTTAGATTCTGAGTGTATCGAAGAAGCTAGTGTTTTTATAATGATGTTTATTTTATATTATTTTAGATTCTGAACGTAGTGAAGAAGCTATGATTTTACGGAAGTACGGAATTGACGTTTCTAGTACCCATTCCTTTTTTTTTTTTAATTCTTGTTTAGTTTCCGTAAACTGATTATAACCGCAGTTGTATGTTAGAGATTCGGATTTGAAAAACACGTTTTGGATTGATGTTTATATTTTCACTAACTCAAGAAATTTGTAATATTCAACTACTATTCAATTATCTTAATGTTTTTTCATTGTCTTTTATCAACTTCAACGTAATTGGTAATGTTTAGTTGTTTTATTTTGAAAAATAATGCCGATCATAAATAAATTAAAGAAGAAACATTTTATTGATTAATTTAAGATATTGGAATTACATTTATTCGAGTGAAAAGAAAGTAGTTAAAACGTTTAATGTAGCCATAATATAAGTTGAAACATTTGAAATATTGTGGCTTCCTATTATACTATTAGAGTTTTCAATAATGTTCCAAAAACATTTATAAAACATTCATGCATTTATATATTGATCTTTCATTTAAAACTTAAAGATAAAAATAATGTAATTAATGAGTAACAATCTATTTGTAATTACATTTGGGTATCGTGCAAAATATCATATTATCTCACTGTGATCATATTATTTATTCATATTATTAGTAAGTGTAAACACAATAAAATAGATGGACTCTGCTACTTGAATTGTTTATTTTCCTTCCGAGATTTGAACTCTCAACCTCTAGACTAGGTCATACGAGTATACTATTATATACTCTCATATTGAGTATCAGACGTCATAATATGCATTATAAATTATAATTATCATGTTTGACATATTTTGATATATTAACAAGTAATTAGTGTTTCACATTCGTAGAATGTGACATTTTAAAAATTTTGTAGAAGTGACAAACATTTTAGTTTTAATTCTGATCACTATTCGGTGTGAATAACACACAATAACACACAACGTTCGAAGTAATTTAAATTCTAAGGTATTATAATAATAATAATTACTGACTAGCGTGTATTTATTTAATTTCGTACATTGACCACTGTTATTGGAACATAGCGTAGGCAGTTACAATTTTATTTTTACACATTAGGAATTAATTAGGAATTTAACACGTATTTTCCCTTTAACAACATCGATAATGTACAGTAATCCAATGTGATACATCCATTGTGAATAATAATTTGTAATTAATACACAACAATTGTTGTGTTGCGCTTGTGACGTACACTATTTTTACACAAAATCAATATAGGAAAATCAACTGAACATATTTTAACCACACGTCACTCGTGTCACATATTTAAATCAAACTTTTTTATCGGTTTGAGTAAATATATTATTATACTAGTTAATGTTGGAGGGAGGGGGTACCTACTATCAAGACGTTTTCGCCGATCGGTCGCCCTCGCGTTAGAATTATTTGTACCAATGTTTATAATATTAATATGATATCAATAATAAACAAAGTAGTATTAAGACCAATTGTATCGAACATCTTGTGTAAAGTAATATCTTGTGTAACGTCACACACACATGTACAATAATATTTAAACACCGTCTCACACGGGCTATTTAAACGCAATTATTATTATTATTAATGCCTATTATGATCGGTACACGCGCCGCTCGTGATGACAATTGTGCATTTCGTCTTTATGTATATATTTATGTTATATTATATTATATTATTATTATTACTACTATATTAGTGTGCGTTACTACAATAATAATATAATAATATAGGAAGTATACACACACAATGTGTAGCAGCACATGGCACGCACACACGTTCTCGTGCACATACACAATATACACGTACACACACACACACACACACACACGTACGCGCAAACACGCACCCACACACAAACACACTAGGACTAGGGTCTCGTCGGCGTGTATTATTGTGTGTGTGTGTGCGTACGGATCGCGCGCGCCGTGTTTCATTGTCGGCGGCGGCGGCGGCGGCGATGGGTTGACCGAGTTTCACGGCACATACGACGACGAGTATAATAATAATAATATATGTATGTGTATAATAACGAGTAGGTTTATTTAGCGTGATATAAAATCTGCGCGTTATAAAAATAGTATATAATATATATTTTTTTTCTAATCGAGTTGACCTTGAGGCCGCGGCGGACCCAGTGTAGTAGACGCGACTACACGGCTCTATACGACGACGACGCCGCCGCGTGGCAGCGATGCCAAACTTCTCTCGAAACCACACCATCATCCCATAATACGTATTATAAATATTATTATTATTTTTATTGGACTCTTCCCGTTGCAGCAGCCGCCGCGTGTCTCCGGATCGCGATCGCGGCTGTTTATATTTTAATTTTTTATCTCCTGTTTTTTTTTTTTTTTGTCTCTCGTTGTTATACGTTACGACGATTGTGATGTGACGACGACGTTGTCGCGCGTTATTGTTGTTTTGCGAAAATCGTCGTGGCCAAGTCGCAGGCACAGCTTCACGGTCTGCACGACCAAGCCGAGGCGACTGTATAATATTATGATTGAAATAAACTTTTGACTTGTGTCAAATTATTATACCTCTACGCACACACCGCCCGTTTTCGGATATCTTCCAGCGGATATACCGATAACCGGGTTTAACGCGGTTAGGTGTTTGTGTGTTTGTTTCGCGTTAATAAAAAATAAATTATGAGTTAAAAAAAAAATAATAATGCGTTCATCACGTCGTTATATTTTTATGTAATTTAATTGACGGGCGCCATCTGGCCGACGATTTTTCTACGCGTAGTCTGACACCGTTTCGCGGGTAGAGGCCGCCGTCACGTCCGTAAAGTGTCTCCGCGTGTCCACATAGTAAGAATATTATTATATTATCGTCTTCTAGCGGAGTAAAAACTGTGGTTATACCTTCCTTTTCTTTGGGTACTGACATCAGTAGTTGTGTTCTCATAACGAATAATTTTCGAACCGCTCGCGCAAATCGATGATCAAAATTTTATTGCCAAATTTCAGTATCGTACTATCATTATTATTATTATTATTATTATTGGTCAACGCCCGACTGTAATGTAATAAATCAAAATCCTCTATGAAAGCAGCTGCTGCTGTGGTCGGGCGGAGTACACATACACATAATTATTTGACCGTGAAAATTATTTTGATAAATATTTATATTAGTATTAGAAAACTAAAGTAAAAACCATTGATCAAATATACTCAATCAATATATTTTGTAATACTATATAACTAATGAAAAATTCGTATTTATTAAATTGAAAATTGTGAATATTTTTTTTTTCCAACTACCTATGCTCTTTATTTATATTTTCTGATAAAAAGTATCCATTTTAGATTTTACGAGTAGCGAAAGAATTAGAGGTTTAACAATGTTATCATTTTTTTCTTTCTTTCATTTTATATAAACACTTTTTCTATTAAAGAAGTGCTTAGATCGGTGTGTTCAGGGTATATTTACGATAGAGAATTTTTTTTCTTATGTCGTTATGTATTTATTCTAATAAGAACGGTAAACACTTGATAACACCCATTTTCTTACATTTTAATTATATCAAATGTAGAACTTATTTTTTTAGCAAATTATTCTGTCAAGTGTCATTTTTCTATCTTAATCGAAACTTTCAAAGCCATTTGATATTTTTTTTACAAAACTATTTTTTATACATACTCTTATTTTTTTCTTATTTTTAAAATTTTTTCATCTATTACTTTAAAACTGGAAAATAAGGGACGATTTAATAAATCTTTAAGGTTTATTGGTACATATTATATTTTAATAAGTTCATAATATTTTTGTTCATAATTTTACACAGTAAAACATTTATATACATTTTCTTTAATATGAAAAACAAAAATATCTATAAAATATTATAGTATTGACTCTCTAGACGTAAATAAAAGTATATTTCAGTATTCAAGTAGTTAAACAGTTTGTGAGTTACAAAATTATGATTCCTTATGTTTTTTTTTTTTTAAAAATTTTCTAGTTACAGTTATTACCAGGGCTAGGAATTTCTAGCAAATGCGTATTTTCTGGGATTCGTATTTTTGCATATTTATGGTTTTTAATGCTATTTTGCTAATTCAGAGTTTTTAGTGCTATTTTAGATTATATTTTTACGTAGTATAGGAAAAAAATTACATTTTGTTAAAAACAATGATTTATTCAATAAAATCGTTATGTAAATTTGAATAATTGGAAATAAGTTGGTCTCAGCAAATAATATTTTTGCTTTCGCCTCTATAACCTGTCAATAGTTCAGTGTATTTAGTTTTTGAGTCGTATGGTTCGTATTTTTTTCCAATTTTATCATTGTATTTATTATTTATGTAATTTTTTTAGATTAAATTCATATTTTTTTCATGCTATTATTTATAGCACATATTTTGGAATTTTTAAGTGCATGTTAAAGAGATAAAAAATAAGTTTTTAGTGCTATAAATTCCGAACTGTGGTTATTATAAAGGTTTATTTTCTTGACTAGTAATTCTGTACCTATTAATTTCCACTTCAAATACTGATTGAATCGGTACGCTGTTCTTATCTCTGAAAAAATAATAATTTTTATCTCTACCTTATAAATTGACTTATTTTCATTTTAGTTAAGCAATATTATATATTAATTATTGGTACTAATATCAAATGTTTTTTTTAAATTATCAATTTTTTTATACTTTTTTTTATCTATAATATTGTTTTTAACAATCGTCAACCACTTGTAACAAGTATATGCTCGAACAGCGATCCTGGATTTACTTATTCAACATATTATAATAATTGCTAGAATCATATTATAATACTACTCTATATATTATATACATCGAAGGTCGAACACATCTCATAGTATATTACTTTGTGTAATAAATGAAACCAGAATTATAAGTCTGTTCTTAAGCTCCTCCACACCAAGGAAAAACATTGTCGCATACATTATTGTTGACAATGTTTTGGATGATTTTGGTGTTTACCGTTATTTAGACGGGAAGCAAAATTATTTTGTTAGTGACAATGTCGGCAACAAATGTATGCAACCGACATTGTTTTTTGGTGTGGACAGGGATTTAGGTGTCTATATTGGTGAAATTTTGCACATCATAAATTATAATTAGTTTTGAGCATAATGAGATGTATTATTAATCCATGTATTATCTTGATAAATAATTCATTATCGTTTATCTTGTTTAGATGGACTAAAAAATGATTATAATTTCATTTTTTTTTTTTCAATGATTATAATAATAATTAGTAAAGTTAACTACCACTGAAATCTGTTCTGTCAGATTGACAAACTTATACTTGAATATGTCTCTGATTTTAGAAATTTGAATGGTTTTTCCCAACAGTCTAGAAATAAACGTTTTATTGCTTGGTGTATAATTTTCTTATATTATGCAATGCTGTTGGTGTAGATTTGATTTTTAAACTATAAATCAATATGATAAAAATATGTTTATTTGTCTTTATCTAGGTATTTTTTTAGTTCTTTTTGTTCAACACTGTTTATAATTATTATAATCGGTTTCCCATTTATTTATAGAATTTTTCATATTTGAAAACCTCAAATATCCGATTATTACATTATTTTATGAAATCTGAACAATTTTTGGGATTCTAATGAAGTATTTTAGTGGTTTAGCCCCTCTAAGCACACCGCTTATGGTTTTAACATGGTTATTTTAGATTCTGAGCGAAGTGAAGAAGCTAGTGCTTTTACAATGATGTTTATTTATTTATTTTATTATTTTTCTGTGTACAACTTTTCGTATAGAAATACTTGTCCAAAAGTTTCGATCAATAATTTTTTGAAACCGGATTTGCCTCTAGATTGTACTTTAAAGAGGTCATTTTTTGAATTTCTCAATTCTTCAATTTTTTT
>JAIPRM010002064.1:20574-32771 GCA_025469315.1 Stegophylla sp. TES_Ste_2020 | reverse complement strand
AGTGTGACTACGCTAGGCTAGTTATTGAAATTTTTTTTTTTTTTAATATTACTCCTATGTTTTTTTTTTTTTTTTAATGGCAATTGGATTAACGCATATTATGATCAGGATTCGGGACTTACGGATTCATATATGCAAAGATTTAATTTACAACTATTATTAAACATGATTTCACTATTTTCGAATATTTTTGTTTATTTGAATTGGTAAAAAAAAAAAAAGAAATGCTTTTCATCAGTTTATTCTTTGTACATTTTTTATTTAGTGACAGAGAAGTATGTACTATAGACAAAACCCGAGATTTAAATTAAAAAAAGATTATGTTATTAGATGCTGAGTAGAGCGAAGAAGCTGGTGGTTTTATAATGATTTTTATTATTTATTTATTTTATTAATTTGTTTTCAAAAGTTTCAAAAACAGTTAAACGGAACTTAGTTATGACAATACAATTTTAATTTTCACCATACATTTGTTTTACATTTTGAATTTATTTAAATTGGTTCCGGTTCCATTATGAAATACACATTTTCATTTATAGGGGTCTCTATTCCTAAGTTTTATTTGAGGACTCTCCTTTTATTTTTAAGGTTCTAATTTCCGTCCTTGATCGGTGGTGAATTGGATTGTAAATACGTTTAACGTGGTCAGAGATAAAAAATCGACGCAAATCACTGTTTTAAAATTATAAAAAATATGCCAAGAACAGGTATGCACACTTAGGTAGTATTTTATAAAAAACAAAAATAAACAAAACGCATAACTTGAGTTGATAATTTTTTTTTTTAAATCATTTTTGACATTGCTTTTTTCGTTTATCACGTTTATTTTGATAAAATGTTAAGTGCTTCAAGTCCCGTATCCGGATCATAACGTTTATTATTACTATAATATTATAATATTATTGTGACAGGGATTAATATCAACACGTTTCAATTAATAATTATAACTAACATTGTTATTACATCATAATATTACGTAATAAAATATAATGATATTAATATCATAGTCTTTCGTTTTCCTAACTGCTGTCTGCAGCCTCCTGAGACCGCAAGTCGATGGCCCGCGGGTCCGGTTGCACGTTGACCACCGAACCGGTGACGGGTATGCGCACCGTGTCCACTCGACGCCACTGCCGGTCCACGGCGGACACCATGCGCGGTCGCATCGGCCCGTAGTCGTCGTCGTCGGCCGCCAGTTTCTTGGCCGCGCAGTCGCCACTGCCGCCGCCCCGTATGACGGACGCCCAGAATCGCACCACGGTGAACACGACCCCGATCGCCAACACCGCGGATCCCACGTACCGGAACGATGCCAGGAGCTGGTTGTACGCCACGGCCCGCCGATCGATCACCTCCGTGTTCGCGGTCCGGCCCACTAACGGGTCCCGGGCCGGTATCAGATGGCCCGCGGCCATGGCCAACGCGCCGACCGCCATCACGGCCAGCCCGAGTATCATGTACACGCCGGCGCAGTGGCGACGCCACCGGATTTCCGGTTCCACGTAGTAGTTGAAATCGTCGTCCTGTGTGTACGAAACGAAAAATAATTGTGTTATAATATTGTGCGGAAAGGATGGGAAATTGCATCAAAAACATATTATTTTTTGTCACACCTCATAAATATATAATACTCCTTGGACAACTTTTTTTTCCATGCTAGTGGGCTGTAAAGTAACTTTACCGCTCGATCTCATATATTTCTAATACTCCTTGGAAAACTTAATTTTTCCATGGACTGTAAAGTAACTTCCGGCCCGTGGGCGGCGAAATAGTTTTTCCCGCCCGCTTGACTTATTTCGGCCGCATCTACCCGTATTGAAAATTAAACTTTTAATGCAAGTGTGACAAAAAATAATTACCGTTATCATTACAATCGAACGGGTGGCCACTCTGCATGGAGAGGGGTGTAGGGAACAATCACAACTACAGAGTACTCGGATCTTTAAAATTGAAAAAAAAAACCTATTCTCCTAGAAATCGTAGATATCTTTTGTTTATGATTGTGATCGTATAGATAAGCAGAGAAACTTAAAAATTGACAATACATTCTTTCAATCTAGCTCCTATCATTGTTTTCTGTATGCGAATCCCAAAGGTCCACGGCAAAGTCTAAAATCGGTCTAAACACACACACAACTCGTTACAGTATAAAGCTTTTAAGGGAGTCAATAATTTAAATTTATAACAAATTCGTTTTGAAAATCCTAGTGTCTTACTTGAGTACGTAGTTGCTTCGATGTGTGACGTTAGAAGTCATGGAATAACTAATGACATGAGAATAACTAATGACACAACGAAATGAATAAGTAAATTTCAAAGAAACACGATTTGCTATAGAGTATAAAACAGTGGTTCTCAACCATAGGGTCGTGACCCAATTTTGGGTCGCTAATAATTTTGAATATGTTATATGAAAATTTTGATATAATATTTTAATTTTGGACTACCAATGTGAAATAATTTTAAAAATAATTAATGAAATTTGTTTTTTAAATTATTTGATAAACAAGCTTTATCATTTTAGACGCGTTGGTTTTAAATAAATACACGAAAAGTAATAGTTTCTTTTAGTTGCGATAATTAAAAAAATGAAGTAGGTGAATTATTTTCAAAAAGGTCGTAAGAAAAATTAGGAAAATACCTTGGGTCGCCAACATACAAAGTTTGAGAACCGCTGGTATAGAAGGACAATTAGATAGCATTAGGTCAGTGGTCATATTAAAGTTATAAAGTCTAAACCAATGTTATATCAGCCTAAGTAACTAAATCGTTTATTTCATTTTGTCACAGAAGGCAATCATTCTTTGAGTGAATTTTTATAAATAATTTTAAATCATTTGTGAATAATAGGAACTGACAGTTGTGTATAGCATTTTTGGCAATATTAAATTAATAATGTAAACATTAGCAAAGAAAGATGACCTCCCTACAAAATTCCAGACGACACATCAAGGACAACTAATTTAATGTCAAATGGGTTTACATGTATTGTACGATTGAAGTTAAATAAGAGTTAAACCAATTTAATAAAAGTACCCAAACCCACTACTCGCCAGAAATCGCATTAATACTACATGGTTAACCCCGTCAAATGCTTTCTTAAAGTTAGTATTGAATTACATCAACATGGTTACCACTAAAAAAAAGCATTACTAGTATACACATTATTTACAATTACGAGATTGCAAAGAGAACGTTTTCCTATCTTTTAACACACAAACAAATAATGTTCATTGAGTATAACTCTATGAAATTTTAAACTTTGTTCTCAGTTTATATTGGAATATAAAACTGACTGGGTATATATGTATATATATATTGTTTTAATTATAAGTTTTAAAATTTTTAAGTAAAATTGTCTCGAATAAACTGAATCTTCTCTCAGAATTATTTTGAAGAAATTATTTATTGTTTCTTTAAAATCTAACACACCTACCAATTTCCATCTTAGGAACCAAGAACACCCATGAGAAAAGTATGTCCTGCTTTTTTAATATATAAATTAAGTTATTTTTTTAGAATAGAATTAAATAAACGTTTAATTTTTTTGCTTATCTAAATGTTTTTTAAGTATTTGTTTTGCTAAAAAATTCGATCCCTATTCATAATTTATTTAGGTTTTTATAGATATAATTTTTTACGTTTCTTTTCGATATAATTTCATAACCTTTCAAATTAATTATTTTGAGGGTTAAACAGTTAAATACAAAACCTACTAATCTATGAGTTTACTCATATTTAAGTTTTTGTTGAACAACATTTGGGTCAAATTTTAATAAGCAATAAAAGATTTAATATTCAAAACATGGCGAAATTGACCATTTTCAAGAATAATTAATTCCACATGAATATTCTATTATTAAATTATTAAACATACTCAATATAAAACGGCTGTATTTTTATTGCATTGAAATTTCGCTTAGAATCGTTTAAATTTTTTTCTTAATAAAGTATATTATTAATATTAATAATCATTGGCATAAACTCGGGGTCTCAGGGGGCTACACCTACGACCCCACCACAAACAATTAGCGGGTTTTTAAAAGAATTATATTATATTAAACTTGTATTACTAAAAAGTTCTTATTTCATAATAATTAGTAATAACTTAATTTCAGTTAAAACCTTTTACGGCGAATATGTATTTTTAGAACCCAACAGATTTTTGCTTTTTAATTTATCGCTATTCATTACCGGCATATTTTCGTCTATTTTGAGTTAATTCCAATAACGTGAAGTATTGTATTTTGTTTACAACTAATATACGTTCGTATAATTTTGATATAATATTTTGTTTACGAAGGCTATTGTTATGGGAGGGAGCTGATGAAGCTCCCCACGGATCTGTGATCTATTGAATATGTTTGCGATCCCCACGATTCTTCGACCCAATAGTGTTTCTATCGAAGAAATAATTTATCGTTTCTTTAAAGTTTAACACTTACACCAATGACAATTAATTTACTAAACATAAAACACAAATTAATTAGTGGCAGTGATACCAGTTCTTTTAAGCATTAATACATATAAACACGGATCACATTTTGTCGGTAAAATGAGTTTTAAAAGTTATGAAATGAAAAGCACATACAAATCAAATCGAGTTTTTCAGGTACAAATTTCGGAAAGCTCCTCCTACGTATCTACGTCACAGGACTTAACGTTTCGCTTGTTGTATATTATTATTATCATTTATTTCAGTTGATTTTACTGTGTATTTTGTACACAAATGGGGAACAATAGTAATTGTAAGTATACTTCATGCTCGTGTTTATTACTTCTACGAACCCAAGACCGTATATTAAACGCGTCGGCGGAGCAAATTTTACCGTTTAACGTCATACATTTGTTCTTTCGAATTACACGCGTCCGTCAAGCCCATGATAAGTGTTCAAAAACGCGTAAAAGCAATGCTATAAAAAACATATATTTTTATAAACGTATCTCTCGATTGAAGCTGAACACCGTCGTTTCTCCTCTTTTAACGCTGTAATAACAATATAACTATCAGTGACATGCGATAACGCAAAAGGAGGGAGTCGCCATCTTCAGTCACTCGTTGCCCTCTAGAAATGAATTTATAATTAGAGTTAATATTGTTTTTCATCTTAATCCCCCAAAAAATTCGTTTTATTCCACCAAAAAATTTGTTCTGGCTTTACTAAAAACTTAAGATTTTCACCCATTATCAACAATAGTATCATCACTGAACTGAAAAATAGGATTTGGATAAAATAGGCACAGAATTTTAGAATAACTGGAAATTGGAAATATCTTGTTTTATGTACGCTTTGTCCTAATGCAATTTTAAATTCTGAATGAAGCAAAGAAGGTGTTATTTTTTTATGATTATTATTATTTTATTTTGAATATTTGTAGGTACACGTTTTCATATAGAAATACTTGTCCAAAAGTTTTGACCAGCAAATTTTTGAATCAGAACTGGCCTCTTGATGGTGCTTTAAGGAAGTCATTTATCAAAATTTTAATAGTTTCTCTTAAATTTAGGGAAACTACTCTAAATTTTCCAAAACCGGCTTTAAATTATTTTGTTAAATCAAAACTTAAGCTAGTGTTTTTACAATGGAGAATTAAATATGGTTAGACAAAAATATGAAAATATTTAGATTAAACAAACTTTTAATATGTGAAATAAGATTTTCTAACACTTTTTTTCTCATCAAAAATTATTTTATCTAATTCTCAGTTAATAATGTAATATACAACTAGCTTAATAAAAAATATACATATTTTTGAATTATAAAAAATTTTATAATTTTTATATACAATTGTTTTATATAAACTGAAACTACACTTGTAATCGTTTTAGGGAATAAATATTTTATCGTTTCTTTAAAATTCAACAATCAAAAGTATCCTACAGGAGGAGGAAAGAATACATATGATATAAAATTCGTTCATGTTTTTTTTAACTGATCATGATACTAACTTATCTTTATCCATTTTGAAAATAAATAAAGTAACTGTATTATTTATAAATTTTGAATTCTGAATGAAGTAAAAATGTAGTTTTACCATGATTATATCTTTTTGTTTTCTGCAAACACTTTATTTAATCGAAAAAATGCTAGGATCTGTACGCTTGATTTATTGCAGGAAATTTTAGTGGCATGATATTTTAAAGAAATAATTTTTCTCTGTTCTTAACGAGAAAAACTACCGTAAATTTGAGTAAAAATAGTAAAATATATAACGAACTAGAATTTCAAGAAATTGATTTTTTTTTTTTTTATTCAGATATCTTATTCATACCTTCCTATGTATATTTATTTTTATCTGAGCACAACATTGAGCACGATACACTTATTTCAGTAATTTCAATTTGATTATCATACATAATACGAGACGGAAATATTGTATTTATGCAGACATGGCGGCGCTCCGGTTATACGACACGTTTAAGTATTCTGACGACGTTCCTTTTACACCGGAAATTCGCAAAGGGACGCAATCTCGAATCAATAAGTTTACGTGTACATGCGATTATTTATTTAGTATTTCTGTCGATACTTATAGAATTAATAATTTGATAATAATATCGTTGTTATCCGTAATACCTCCTGAAATTAAATAATTTCGTTATCGGATAGATACATTATTATTACTCTGTGGGTAGATATAAATTTCAATGCCGAGAATAATGTAATAATTTAGAAGCTTGAGTGCTTTGAAGTTTACATTATAAGCAAATTCGACTAAAAATAACGAAAAAAGTTATCAAAATAGAATAATGATAAATTATATTGCAGGTTTATCCCGATAAAGATAAATACGTAAATTATTTATTTATCGAGAGAAAGATATTATAATAGTCAAATTTAATTTTTATCATTTTTCACCAAAAATATATTGCTTGCTTGTATAAAACATAAATAATTTGTTCACTTAGGTTTCAAATTTTTCAATAATACTTATATACCATACGATAAGTGAAGAATACCCATGATTCATTTGTGTGGAGAATTACCAGATTTTTTTTATTTTCAAATTTGGAAATAAGATTTAGACGTGATAAAATGACACCGTCAATTATAATACAAATGCATGTCTTAATTTGTCGCTTACTGTTCGGATACATTATTATTATTATCTGCAATTTTTTTTTCCATTTTTAATATAAATTTCCGCATAAATGATTGACACGAAAATATTCACAAGACGTCTGATACAGTCAATAAATAAGTGCCAATGATGATAAATTAATTTTCTGAAGCAATGTTATAGTTTAAATGGTATAAGGACAGAAATACCTAGTTATACGAGTACCATCATTGGAAACTATATATCAAAATTACAAATTGTAATTTATAACACATATTGTACTGTATAATAGTAATAATTTTTAATTTTCATTAGAAAATGCTAATTAAAGCGAAACAACATTTTTATCCATGTATAATTTTCCTCTTAATATATAGCATTCAATTATAACGTCTCGTATATCGAAAAATAAATAAACCACTCTCTGTTCACATTGTTCCATTTTGATAAATTATTAAAAGTAAGTTTGATTTGTTCTAAAAAAAAAAAAAAAAAATGAAGAGAAACTCTATTTTGTAGAATATGAAAACCTTTAAGTCCAGTACTGTCAGTGTGCCAAAATAAGAGTAGTATCTTAAAAAATGGTTAGACAACTCTCATTTCCGACGAAAATTACTACGTGGGAATGGAGACATTTTGTCTTTGATGCATTTAGTTTCAAAGCTATATGAAAAAATTTTCAAAAGGACTTATGTAGTATTTTCTAATTTCCCATACCATATTTACGGCAGGCAAAAATTTTAAATAACAAACACGGCTGTAACTAGTTTAAACTAGCTAGGTAAACGGTAAGGGGTGATTTAAGAATCGTAATCTGTGATTTGCACTTTAAAACCAATTATAATCCAATACTTGTTTTTAACATATTTTTAACATCTTAATACACCATGTGTTTGTACTGCAAATACTTAACAAGATACATTTATACAAATGTTGAAATTAATATTAATGTAACTTTATTTTGGATGAGATCGACTCGTAAGAAGGCGGACACGTAGACCCGAATGGCACCGCTGCTGTCGCCACTATGACCGACGACGCATGCGAATAACAGAGAAATAGGTTTTCCAATCTCTACGGAAATATATTGCCATATTGTATTCCGACATAATTTCTCATAACTAATACACGACCCTGAAAAAAATGTCAATGTCGGTTGCAGTAACCGCCCCACGGCGGTCGCGAGATCATCAACGGCGTCGTCGTCCACGCACAAGATCAGTGCGAGGTGGACGCCGCGTTGCCGTCCACGCAAACCATACGGCCGAATGTCTGCACGGTGTCTACCACGTCATACTGATCTTGTGCGCGGGCGCGCCGCCGATAATAATTGGACGAGTTAGGTTAGATTAGATTTTTTAATGGCTCGAAAGTGTTTTAATAACGAACGAAAAGCAGTAAACGATAATTTAAAAATATAAAGTAAAGTAAAAGTAAAATTTAGATAAGACATACTACGCACCGCGGGTATTCTTCACTCTTTGGGTAAAATACCCTTGGTGGGTGTGTTGAAAATGACGATTACTATTGTTCTTTATATTATTAACTTCTTTCGTTCAAAATCGTCTTATTAAAGCGCAATGATTTATCGTTTCTTTAAAATTCTACACACCCTCCATGAGTATCTGACCCGAGGAGTGAAGAATATCCGTGGTGTGAAGTATGTCCGGATTTCTTTTTATACTCATAAACTTTATAATTTTCAAGCAATATTGTCTTATATAAACTAAAGGTTCACTGAGAATTCTTTTGTTGAAGAAATGAAATATCATTTCTTTAAAATTTAATACACCCATCAAGAGCATCTCACCAGAGGAGCGAAAAATAACCATGGTGCAAAGTATGTAAGACATATTTTAATCTGAAACGTATGAAAATTTAAATTTTATTTTAACAAAAATATTAAAAATATTTTGATAAAAGGAAATTTTTGACATGTAAAAATTTTTTTTTCTCACAAAGTATATTTTTTTGTTTTCAGTATAATAATAAAACTAGCTAGGTAAAAAAAATAAAAAAAAATGCAATAAGTAGGTAATAACAATAAATTTAATAATTTTTATTTAAAATCTTCTCATATAAACTGAAGCTCTATTCAGTATCGTTTTATTGAAAAAACAGTCGTTTCTTTAAAATTTAACCCATCCACCAAGTCTCACCAGAGGAGCAAAGAATAACTATGGTACCATATATTTTGTCAAAGATCCGTGCGTGTACCATAAATAGCAAATTTAAAATACCACCATAATCTCAAAAGTAAAGTATATCCGGCTTTTTTATTGCTTTAAACGATAATGCAATGCAATCAAAACTTGCCGTACATACTTATTTTTGAGATTATGGTGATGTTTTAAATTTACTATTTACGGTATACGCATGGATCTTTGACGAAATAGATGATGGGTGAAAAGATCAGTGATAATATGTATTTATTAGATAATATTTATTTATTACACTGAGCGTTCAGTATAACGATATTTTCGCTTTTTTTTTTTATTATTCTAATTTTTAGGCATATGCTCTTATTCTGATTACAAATATGTTAAAAATATTCGCCACTCACACATATAGTTTGGAAGTCTAATTTCTAACGCGTAATACTGATAATGAGCAAACGCTAATTATGCATTATTAGAATATAAGTAAAAACTAAGGAACGAATTATGTTTAGTTTCCAGTTTCTTAAATTCAAAAAAATTTTGAAACCCATGTTTATTCTGATGCTTTGAACATTGTGAGTAGTAGAGTTAACGGGGATGTAATTTTGTTTTGTTTGGAACACATTACATTTTTTAGGCCCCGCTGAAGTGTTATGCCCCGGGCCCCGCAAATTTTAGAGACGGCTCTGTTCTAAAAATAGTTTAGTGGAAAACGAGTGTAATAATTGTGTACCTAATCTTTTTATATTGTAACAATTGGTTATATACTATCTGTTAACGCTAATAGTTTTGAACTTTATCAACTTTTGCGCAAACGTCAAACCGACAATTATAATGTCGATTTCAGGGTATACTAATCACTTTTTCAAAACGCATATGTGCTTACTATAAAATATAATACGGCAGCATAAACCCTAATGATAAACGCTTTATACATAATATTTATGTATACGATGGACACGAGAAAATTTTGTATTAAACTTTGCTCGTACCAATATATTGGGCGATGGTCGTTTGGGCGAAGGTAACAATTTTGACCTGAAAAATAATAGTCCGTTTGGGCGAGTAAAATTATAACGAGATAATGTAATGGACCATCTGTTTCTTTGAGATATATCGCTACTTGCCACAATTTATAATTTATATTTATTTTATCTTTACTATTGTTATTGTTTTATTTTATAAGATTTTGTTTTATTAATTTTGACCAATACATGACTGCGTTTTACAATATTACTTTACCAATATCTGTTAAAGTTAAGAATATATTATGAATTATAAATTACCTATGTATATTGCATGTGACTTAATTTTTTCAATTGACTGTATGTATAATTATTAATATTTTACCTATAAATCCATTTATATATTCTCGCCCAAACGGTACTTTTTGTGGAATAAACACTCGCCCAAACGGTACATAACTATTCGCCCAAACGGTATATTTTTTGGGTCGATTCGCCCAAACGGACTACGGCCAATATATTTTATGTTCGATAAACATTATCATTATTTTACTACAGTTTATTATTAAAATTACCTGTTTTTATCGTTTCTAGTCAAGTTTATAGACTATATTTCGATACTGTTAAATAACAGTAGGTAATATTGTCAGTGGAATAAAACGGAATAGACCTTTTTTTTGGAGAAAAAGAGAAGTGGAGGAAAATGGAATTTGAATTTTGGAGGAAAAGGGATACGGTGAGAATTTCAGAATTCGAAGGACGACATAGTCGCGTGCGGTCATTATTAACAAATGCCGCCGAACCGTTTATGGCGCCCAACGAAACGGACACTTTTCGATCGATGACCCAAAAATAAATCTAAACGACGACGGAGGCGGAATAGCAAACATTGCCCCGCTGGTTATAATAACAGCACATTAAGTGGCCACAAATCATCTGCGTGTGCGAATAAACCATCATGACTTTGTTTTCTTATTATCGAGTTTTCCCAAACGTTTTCGTCCTTACCCTATTTATTCGCGCAGAATAAATAATACACCCGTTTGACGTGATCCCCCGGCTATTGTTTGCACACTCGTCGTTCCAACAACGTTTCATTAGGTTTTCGACGTCCATACTCTGCACCGTAACATGTGCTTTTAAGTTTATATGACAGCTGCTATTCTGTGTTCTGTGCATGTTTTACCAGAGCATTACGCGATATATAATAATATGTTATATTATAGTTTACCGTATAGCTTATGTGTTTGTTTTGTTAACTCTTCGTCATCTTTAACCACGCGTACCCTGACGAGTGACGACGCCAAGTCGTTTGATCAAATTCTCTCTAAACACGCGTCTTGTTGATGGCACGAATATTGGCGGCGGCGCCACCCCGACGATTTATCAAACTATTTCGCGGGATAACACGCAGTATAGTGTTACCGAAAGTGACAGTTTTTGAAATTGCTTCCCAAATCATTTATCTCATGTCTCATTATTACACGTGTTCAGTGGCGCACCCAGAGGGGGGTTAAGGGGTTATAACCCCTCCCGAAATTTTTTTATTTAGTATTGCGTTTATTAAGTGTATTATTGTGTTAATAATGTTTGTGTGTAAGCTAATCTGTTTTCAGAACATTTTCATAATTTAATGTGCCTTTACACATTATGTTAAAAAATCAGTATTTCAATTACCTGGACACTGTGGTTATCTTGTTTTAAATCCTTTTTAGCACCCATCTCTCAAATTTCAATTTTGTTTTTATTCTAAATTATAATTTATTTTTTGATTCTGAAAATAACAGTGTAAATCATTTTGTGCGGTAGTCACATAAAATGGTACCTAATTTAAAAAAAATATGAAAATTAATTTTTCTTTAAAACTTTTAATTCCAAGTTAGGTTTTTAGGCCAAATTGACGAATATTTTTGATTTGCGAAGCGTTATGATGCTGTATAACCTCATTTTACTTTAGTTTTACTGTAATTATGAGAGAAACCATTTTCAAAGCATAAAGAACAAATGATTT
>JAIPRM010002064.1:0-20474 GCA_025469315.1 Stegophylla sp. TES_Ste_2020 | reverse complement strand
TCCTTTTTAGCACCCATCTCTCAAATTTCAATTTTGTTTTTATTCTAAATTATAATTTATTTTTTGATTCTGAAAATAACAGTGTAAATCATTTTGTGCGGTAGTCACATAAAATGGTACCTACCTAATTTAAAAAAAATATGAAAATTAATTTTTCTTTAAAACTTTTAATTCCAAGTTAGGTTTTTATGCCAAATTGACGAATATTTTTGATTTGCGAAGCGTTATGATGCTGTATAACCTCATTTTACTTTAGTTTTACTGTAATTATGAGAGAAACCATTTTCAAAGCATAAAGAACAAATGATTTCCTCTAATTTTGATGCGTGATATCGTTTTAAAATTTTAATTTATCTTAGGTTCTAAAAAATTTGTAATTTTTGATAGGTGGTAAATAAATTTGTTCTATTTTACTTTTAATATACCATTTTATTTTAGGGGTCAACTAGCTGTTACAGTGGTTTAGCAATCCAACAGATAGGTCATCTGTAATTTATATAGTTCATAATGATATAAAGTGGTTGATTCAAATTTTTTAATAACCATCCTCGCAACAAAATCCTGTGTGTGCCACTGCACGAGTTAACCACGATAATAACCAAAAGGGCGGAGCTAGCCAATTAGTATGTTTGAGAGGTGAAAATACTTTTTAAATTTTCTATTGTATTTTCATTAATATTATCGCTCTCCTCGTCATCGCCTACAAAATATGTGAGATACGTTGAAATTCTGATTGAATGTTTTCCCCTCCCCTCAATGTTTAAAACAAAAAGTGTTATTAAGAAATTTGCCTAAGTAGGATCATTGAACCCCAACCGTACCACGTCGTACATCTTGGATGCGCATTCGGTCAACACTCGTACCCGTCCGCAACGCAATAAAGACATGCGTAGCATTTCAGGGATTAATATTATAAATCGTCCCATATATATATATATATATATTAAGCCGGAACAAGTCCTATAATATCTGCGGGAGCGAATTTT
This sequence comes from Stegophylla sp. TES_Ste_2020, assembly GCA_025469315.1. Lineage (NCBI taxonomy): Eukaryota > Metazoa > Arthropoda > Insecta > Hemiptera > Aphididae > Stegophylla > Stegophylla sp. TES_Ste_2020. The sequence goes on along the minus strand of JAIPRM010002064.1, from coordinate 19,488 downwards.
AATCACCTCCTTGGAATGCAGCGCTATATCGTTCCGTGCCAGAGCTGTTTAGGTGAGGTGTCACATGTGCGCAGTTAAGTCGATTATTGCCGTACACGAACAATAGGCACACTTGGGATCGGACTACAAGCGGCTCAAATATTTTCATTAAAATCGAACGCTATGTAATTCGCTGCACAGCCGTTTTGTTTTTTGCATCGCCCGCCGTAGGTCTCGAGGAAAGTAGACGTTAAAATATACATCTAGGTTTTTTAATGGACAACAAAATTATGGAAATCAGATGCAGGGCTGGAATTAAATTATTATAAACACATAATAATACAATAATAATGATAGTGTGTATGAACTTTAATACTGAAATAATTCCCTTAAAATGTATTTATGGTAGTTTACAAAGTAAAAAAAAATTATATTTAAAAATATTAATTGTGTTTTTAGTTATTATTTTGTCTTATTCTATTTGGTCTTGAGATTTCTAAATCATTCCTTCTGAAATGATAATTTAAAAATCAATTTTAACTAACTGACTAATTTTACATATTTTTATAACACTCTGTGAATTCAATGAAAAATGCACTAAACACTTGAAATGCTCTAAAAATATAAAAAAAAAACCATAAAGGTTAAATTTATTAAAAAACATCTCCAAAAATGCAAAGTAAAAAAATTACGTTTTAATAATTTGTATTTTCCATCCTGTGTAAAACACGTTTTCTTCTCAACGAGTTATGTTTTGAATAATCTGACAAAAAATTACATCGCATCAAAATTCCAGCCTTAAATCATATGAGAGTCTCGGATGTAACCTACATAAAATATGACGGTGGTATTGTACGAATTTATTGATCTATTTATACGATAAAATAGTCAATAACACTAGAATACTATTAGGAAACATTTAGTGAAAGATTTAGCGTTAGTTGCAAAGTAGATAGTTGTCTAGGAGTGGCACATTTTTAGGGATGGCAATTTCGTATTAAAATAATATTTTAATTTTCCTAATGGTTCATAGTCAAACATTTTCATAACTATTTTAAGTTGATTTTACTTAATAAAATTATAAATGTTCTCTATAAATGTGTAAGTTATTATCTACTGACATAAAAGTTGCATAATTCATTGAGAATCAGTAAGAAAAATCAATATGAAATAAAAATTACAAAAAATCGAGATATTTATAAATTTCTATAATCATCCAAAAAAAGATTAAGTTTGTTTGAAATTTTCCGCTCTCTAGATTATTAGTTTTGGAGTAACGACTAAATAAATAAAACCGATTTCATAAAAACCTTGTTTGCTGCATTTTGTCACAATTTACAAAGTTTATCGGTAGTTAATGCTTGTTTTTGGAACAACTATAAAAAAGTAAAGTAAAGTATAGACAAAAAAGCCGGACATGCTTCGCACCACGAATATTTTTCGCTCTTTGGGTCAGATACTTTTGAAGGGCGTGTATAATTTTAAAGAAACGATAAATCATTTCTTCAATAAGATGATTCTGAACGAAAGAAGTTAATAATATAAATAACAATAATAATCGTCATTTTCAACACACTCATCAAGAGTATCTGACCCGAAGAGCGAAGAATATCCGTAGTGCGAAATATATCCGGCTTTCATGCCTTTACTTTACTTCACTTTATTTTATTTTGCTTTACTTTACTTTTTGTTATCAAATATATAAAGAAAAAAAATTAAATGAGAAAATAAAAATAAAAAAATGTCCAACATTTTTTTTCACATTTTCAAAATTTTCTCGCGCCAAAATGTTTCTCATATTACTGTCTATCTATGTTTAAATTTTCATAATGTTTGGATCAAAAAATAATGGTTTTCGAGTCTATTTTGTAAATTTTTTGGTAGTTTTTTCAAAAAAAAAAAAAAATATTGAAGAACTGAGAAATTTAAAAAATGTCCCCTCTAAAGTACCAACTAGAGGCCAATTTGGTTTCAAAAGTTAGCTGATCGAGACTTTTTGACCAGTGGGTCCGTACGAAAAAGTGTTCACAGAAAATAAAAAAAAAGAAGAAGAAAACAAAACAAAATAAACATCATTGTAAAATCACTAGTTTTTTCACTTCATTCAGAATCCGACCCGAGGAGAGAAGAATATCCGTATCTCCGGCTTTCTTGTCTATACTTTACTTTTTGACATTTTAAGGGTATTTTTTTGTATTTATTGGTAATATTTTAAATTATTTAAATTAACTAAAAAAAAAATTCACCATTCAAAAAAAATAAAATAAAATAAATAAATAAATAATTCAGAGTGGATACTGCATTATAATAATTTATAGGTACTGGTTTTGATAATATTAATTGATTTAATGAATTGACATATTTTATCATTCTTATTTAAATTCCAGATAGTTTCTTCTTGTTCTTAAATAAAATATAAAACATTTTTAAAAATGACTTCGTTAAAGTACAATACCTACATAATTTTCTACCAGTAACTTACTCGAACTTACTGATTGGAACACATTTTGATTGTATAACTAAATAATGAAAAATAAATATTATTTTTAAGACCATAGAGGTTTTTTGCTTCACTGAAAATAAAAAATATCCGAATATTATTTAAAACTAATTAGAAAAAAAAAAATTATTAAATTATCTCCACTCACGTGTTCGTGGATATTTTTTTTTCGATTTTTTGAATATTAAGATTTATGACTAAACGTGCAGTGTTAGTGCTTGTATGAGTGATAATTTAAATTTGATTTTGATATTCGGTCATAATACAAATTGTCACACTGCATAGTAATCCCATTTTACGAATGAGTTTTTCGATCTGTTTCGCGATTTAATTTTTTTCAGGACAAATGAATGAATGACGTTTTTCCTTCTTTTTTTATGTCACCAGAATATTTAAACGCGTTGAAAAAAAAAAGTAATAAAATAAAACTTGGAAAGAAAATCATTTATAAACTTAAAACTTGTACGTGTTTCGAAGCAAAAATTATCATTTATACTTACCGGAATGTTTTAAAGGCTTAGCCTCGATTGAAAATATATGTAGGCGTTTGACAAATAACCAAACAAATTTTTTGTGCGATTAATCAGGACACGTGTTGTTTTTCAGGCTTACTATTTTTTTTGTTGAAATATTTTAATTAAAATTATTTACCAAATTTCAATTTAAAATCAATTGTACATAAGTCCCGATCGTAAATTAATGTAATATGTGTATTAGACACATCACTATCGGATTATGAAAATAAACACACACACACACACACACACGCTCACGCTCATTCATTTTGAAAATAATATATTAATGTTATTAAAATTTATATATTTATATATATATATACCTATTAATGTTTTCAAAACTTATTGATAATATATTCAAAAAAGCAGGACATATACATAATTATTAAGGGCACAAATAAATAGCTAGCTGACCATATTTCGCACCACAGATATTCTTCGCTCCTCGGGTCAGATACTCTTGGTGAGTGTGTAGAATTTAAAAGAAACGATAAATTATTTCTTCAATAAAACTATTCTGTCATTCTGAACGAAGAAAGTAAATAATATAAAGAACAATAATAGTCATTATTTACAACACACTAATCAAGAGTATTTTACCCAAAAAGCGAAGTATGTCCCGCTTTTTTGTCAATACTTTACTTTTTGTTATCTAATAAATAAAGAAAAGGAAAAATACGATACTTTGATACTTAGGTAACCATTTGAGTTTATTTTTGTGATAGTAGCAAGAAATTCTAAGCACAAACATAACATACGTTACACGGATTCTGTAAACGTAAAATATTATATATATTTACATATAAACTAAATTATTGTAAACAACATGACGTGATACAAAAATGCGCTTAGAGGTAAAATTTCAGTTTAATTGAAGGCGGTGCTAAATTTAATGTGGGTCATTTCACTATTATTTAGGCCATTTCCAAATATTGAATAAATATACTACAATAAATCAGACTTGATAATTTTTATTTTTATAAAATAAAGAGCCTTATAAGGAACTTTTTAAGATTCAATATTAAAAAAAAAAAACCAGACATACTTTGCACCATTCTTAGCTTCTTGTGTTAGATACTTTTGGTGGGTGTGTTGAATTTGAAAAAAAAATGATAAATTATTTCTTAAATTAAAAGATTCCAGCGGTATTTCAATGAATAGGACTACTATAATCAGTTTTATATTGAATATGTTTAACAATTAAATAATAATATAATAATCAATGTCGATTTAATTCTATTCGTAAAATGCTGAATTTTACTATGTTTTGAAATTTAAAGGTTTTATTATTAAAAAATTGACTCATTTGATTAAACAAAAATGAAAATTTCACACCTTAAAACAATAAAATGAACTTGCTATGGAATAATAATCAAAACAAATCTGCTATATTTTGTACAGTATTTTGAACCATAATAATTGTTATACATTTAAATGCTTGTAAAAAGTTACTCATAGACCCAATTTTTGAAAAATATGATTATTGGTATAAAAACATATAAGAAACTTTTATGTAATGAAAATCATTAAATATCTCATTCTTCCAAAAGTAGAAATAGTACAACTTTTTTCTTCAAACTTTTATACATATCCAAAAAATTATTTTTACATACAATAACATTTTTAATTCATTTTTTGCCACATAGCCCATTGTCAGTTACAAGTCTTGGAATACAACAAAATATGTTTCTATAAAAAGATGAAAAAAAAAATTTCATCGTAAAATTACTAGTTCTCCGCTCCTTTCAGAATCTGAAATGCAGTTTTTCCTGTTAGAATCTTTAATGGGCATTTGAGTTATTTTTGGCTTAGAAAACAAATACACGATTTTTGATTCATTATTATTTTTAGATTCTTATTTTTTCCTGTACCACTGAGCAGTTTTTTTTAAAAATCAGGTATCACATATTTTGCTCCCTCACTCTCAATGATTGAGATCTGTCTGAATGAGAAAACTGTTATTGATTACTGAGTAGTTACACTTTCAGTATAATTTTATATTTTAGTTAAAATCCATTGCACAACATTCGTGTTGTTAAATATTCTGAGTGACCATTACCTCGCCGTAAATTTATTCATTCGGACCGTTTTAATAGGCATTAAGCAAATAATGAGCGTGATAAATTTACATAGTGAAGTGATTACTGCAAGTTAATGTTTCACGAGTGTAATGTAAATACGGTAGATTGAATTGGGAATTAAAATGTCGTTTATCGGAAAAATTTAGCTCGAATTGGTTTAATCCTTTTCGTATTACGGTTAAAATTAAAACATTAAACACCCGTTAACTAATGTTGGTTGTGTTAATCATTTTTTTTTTGTTTTTAACTAGTTTCAGTTAAGGATAAAACAAACAAAATAAACTATTTTAAACTTGATTAATTGTGTTTGAGGTTTGACTGACTAAGTTAATTAAATTTCATACAGATTTACGGAAAAACAGTGTCTATAAATAATTGAGTTAAATATTTAAAAAATCACTTTTTTTTAGTAATCCTTGTCCACCCTCATGAAAATATTGTGATGATAGTGGTATTCACTAATAAACATGAAAAATTTTCATCGAAAAATATATAAATAAGTATGTTCATATATACAGGTCTTTAAAACCTTTAGCTTTTATGGACCGCAGGATCTGAGTTGGGTATAAGGAAACGTGAAAATTGCAATTGACTTATCGAGTATGGACAGTAGAAAAACTGTAAGTATTCTAATGTTGCGTTTTTCCTATTACTAAAATCCTTTCTATTTAGACTTAAATTTTTTTCGTCTTGCATAATGTATTGTACAAATATTTTGATAAGTACATTTGGGCAGTTGAGGCAAAAACCCTTAGAATTTATAGAAATATTTTACACGGAATAATTAATAATAATAATAATAATTCTTTGATGATAGAGAATTTATGATACAGGTTATCACTTATCAGTTATCTTTAATATAATTTCTCAATAAATCCAATGTAATAATAAAATTAATTATTTTAGTTTTTTATGACTCAACTTTGAAAATAATTTAACCTCTACCAACGGCAACTGCACCCCTTTGAAGGACTCAGAATTTGGCACCTCGAGGAGGCGATTGCTCCCTTTGAAAATTTGACAAAAACGCCTTTAAAACTTTTTTATTTAATCCAAACTTTATGGAAGTTTAAATATTGATAGGCAATAATATAGAAAATATTTTGGTGAAAGAAAATTTTGACAATTTAGATAAAAATGTTTGTAATTTTTTTTCAAAGACTTTTTTTATGTATTACAATTCAATCAAAAGTAAACTCATAACATTAAAATGCATAATCGTTACACATTAAGTATCCGAAAAGGGGACAATTCCACGTTAATCTATTTCTCATAATTTTTGCATCGACATTTCATGCCATTTGATCCTAGTTTCTGACTGTTATTTATTCAATTTTGATTTTAATATGATATATTTTTCGTGATATCGTCAATGAAAGTGTTCCGTCGATTAATTCCCAAAATTACCTTTATCGAGTATTCCAAGTGCGTAGAGATAAATAATAAAAAAAAAAAGGATAAAATGTTTTATTTTTAGTTAAACCAAATTATGCAATTATTCAATTAAGGGGATTGGGTGTGGTGAATTTCAGTCCCTATCACACAAACGACCATAATAGGGACTTAGACGTATTTCGAATCGAAAGAACCGATCAATATTATGTTGCGATAAAGAATCAAAAATTGTTTTGAATTCTCGTGAAGTTATGAAGTCATGTTGCCTATAGATTAACTGCTGTATTTAATTCTACTTTGTCGAATTTACGGGGACAAAATCGACAAAGTGGAGGCATATATTATGATCTATAAAGTGAACTTCACTACGAATTCAAAATCTAAGATTTAACTGGTTTTAAGACAGTCAAAATGCATTGTTATGATTAGTATAAAATATGAATGTGGGTTTGTTTTTCATACACATAATTAGACGATACTTTTTATCAACACACTTCTTCTGCTGATTTATTTGCCAAAACTACCAATTTCTACATCAAGAATATTTCATAATGTTGAAGTTACTTCATATTTCCTTCGCGTAATTTTGATTCATATTAATACATTTTATAATATAATCAGTGTAAAACGTATGAATTATGAAACGTATCGAACAGTATAATAATACAATTATAAACAGTGAACATATTTCGTCATAATACGTGTAATTTAATCTCTTATAATGCTTAATTAATATCACCCCCGTAGTCGAGTTACTCGTTCTTATCGTACCCTAATTTATTTATAAGAAAAAAAATTTCAAGATAATGTTTCGTTTTAATTTTCCAAAAAATATAATTTACATCAACAAGTAGTAACTTTAAGTTACTAAAATTGCTAGCATTATAGTACTAAAAATACCTCAGCTCTGCAGTGAAAATAACTAAAAAGCATATGATTATACTAGTTCGAATAAAAAAAAATATAATAGGAACAATTATTAAAAATCTAAATTAGTTAAGTTAATCAATTAAAACAACATTTCAAATTTAATTCTTTGTTTTAAATTTGAAAAATTTAATTTTTATACATAATGACAGTTTCCACTAACCGGTAGGGTCTGATAAAAATTTACCTAACTTCTCGAAAATATGAATAAACAATAAAAATGTAAAAATTGCTTTTTAATTTTATTGAATTTAATTAAAACAATTTTAATTCATGCAAATAGGGCACATAAATAAAATTGCAAATGATTGCATAAAAAATTTAAATCTCGCACAAAAACCGCCGTTGAAAAATTCGAGTCCTAGTGATAAAAAATAATCCAAAAATTCCTTCAAACATAATCACGTAAACGGTATAAATGTCTCCAGGCAAATTCCGGTCGTTTTTAAATTCTAGTGATTACGACATATTATATTTCAATTTAACAATGCCCATGTCTAATATATTTTACGGAGAAGTCAAATGTTTTCTACAGACATTTAGACATTGACATGTCATGACGCATTCGCACTAATAAACGGTAAACGCCCTTAAAAGTTAATACTAATTTGGTCGATAACAAAATGTCTGAAAAGATATCGTATGTTAAAAGACTATTTGCCGTAAGTGACATTTTTCATACTTTTCAGAAGATCCAAAAAACGATTACGCTATAATTTTTTTTTTTTTAAACAGTACTTATATAAACAGTATATATATATTTTATATTTTTATAGACATATTTTAGATTCCGAGTAGAGCAAAAACACTAATGGTTTTACAATGATGTTTTTTTTATGTGTGTGTGTACACGTTATCGCATAGAAATACTTGTCTAAAAGTTTTAACGGGTGCAACTTTACGCCTACTCAACTATTTACACGACCAATGTGCTGTAGGCGTCAAATTAAATCCACGTATGCGACGATTCGGCGTATACGTCAATGTTAAAACGTATTTATTTCGCTAAACATACAGACTATTACTTTGCTCATAAGTCACAGCCCTCATTTTATGAGAGTAGCATCTACATCATGATCTCGCGAGCAACACACAAAATTATGTATTCCTATATTAGATTTTAACCTAATAAAAAAAAAAAAAAAAAAAGTAGTTAAACTTTTAAACATTATGAATTACTTTTTATTGTTTTTATTATTATTTGTAAGACGAAACAACTCGTCTGTGTTAAGTATTGTACTATTGCCTGTCGGCTAATGAGGTAACATTATTATTAATAAAACACAAACATAATTTTATTGCATAGGAAATATTTTGTACTGAAATAAAAATATTAGGTATTTAAAAGTGTGATTAATCTCGCGGGCCATAAGATCCAAAGCGGACCACATGTGGCTCGCTGGATGTGGGTTCGCCACCCCTGATCTACATCAAATTTTGGAATTTACTTGGGCATTTTTTACCTATCATTTACAACACAAAAATCGATCATTCATAATGCGTTATAATAATAATAATAATGATATTACTAAAGGAAAACTATGTGTGGATTCAACAGAGCGTCGTCGTATACGTCAGTATATATATGACTAGTGTAAATTACTGCAAAAGTGTCAATTACGGCCTGTCTGAGATATAGATGTGGGTTAAAAGAGGCAAAGGCCGAATGAAAGTGTAAGGTGCCTTATAATAATAATTTAAGAAAAAAAATTTATATTTATTTATGCGTTCACTTCGCGGTAACCCCCCGGACTATCGGACAGCCGTGATCAATGGATTGCGATGGCGTCGATTCGCACGTCTCGAGGTTTTCGATATTATATGGCACATGCTTTTTTTTCCGCCCAGCACGAGTTCGGGTGATGTATTGCACCGTGGTTATAGTTGGTATTCTATTCGGCGGCGAAATTGTGGATAAAATATCAAATAAAAAGGGATCCAGAAAATAATACAAAACCGTACAAATTGAACGACACTTGTGTTTCGTTCCGACCTATTATTATATACGTGTATGTATGCAAATAAAATGTATTATAAAGTGAAAGGAGAACGACAAACGATTTATGCGTCCACGGTGTAAAGAAACTCCGACTATTTGTTTAAAAAAAAACATTAATCTGATAAACAACGTTTGTTTGTAGATTTTATACTCTAGGTTATACAATCAATTATAAAGTTTCAAAATTTAGTAAATAATTAAATTTTCTATATTGGGCAACCAACCTGATTTCTAATTCTGGTAGACAAGAAAATGTCAAAATTTGCCGGTTTAAAAAAATTATAAAACCGACTAATCGACTGTGGGTATTGTTTTAGACATATCCATGATTATAACTATGGTTCGGAACTTGTTGCATTTGCATATTCTTTATTAATGACTGCAGAATAATCTAAGTGAGATATTAATTTGTTTCAAGACATAATGGATTCTAATACTAATATTTTTTGTGCATATTTTTGCATATTTTGCGATTTATTAGGAAAAATGCATATTTGACAAATTTATATCATATTTACACATATATGACGAATGTATAGTACATTTATGCATTTTTACGTTTTAAAATTAATACATTTATTTTAAAGTTCGACACATCATTTTAGATTCTGAGCGGAATGAAAAATGTATTGGTTTTACAAATCTCTGCGTTATTTTTTTCAATTTATTGAAGAAATGATTTATCTTTTATTCAAAATGTAATACACCCAACTAAGAGTATCCCACCCAAGGAGCAAAGAACACCCATGGTATAAAGTACCTATGTCTGGATTTTTTTCTTTTACAGTTATTCGTTGGTGAATATACCAAATCATTGTTTGAAATTAAAATGTAATATATCAAATTTTATTAAAAAAAAAAATTAGTTGCATAATTTGGTTATTTTAGGTGCATATTTCCAAAAATTCGGGTGCAATAGTCCATAGCCCTAATTATAACGTATAATAATGGCTGTCCCTGTGCACATTGTTACCCACAAATATCATGTTGTCCAAAAATTACTAGTCCTATTCCACGACTCTATGCAACGAACCACATTTTAATTAACGGGTTTTTTCCCCATTTCATCATTACTGTAGGTAATATTTAGTAGCGCTGTAGATACCGCGCACATGCAATTCAAGTTGGAAGAGTCAACGTAAAAGTATGTATGGGGGACAGAGAGGTCCAATCAGTTACTTTATGTCTCTTGATTCTTGGTCTTTATAATATATCAGATAAGATAATGTTTTCAAACTAAATTCAACAGTACAAGCATGAACTAATATATTATAATACTAATATATTATGTTAGTTCATGGTATAAGTTGTGATCAGATAATAGTTATCTTCTTAAACTTCGACGAATTTGTCCTACACCCACAATACAGGACAGTACTTACACTCAAAATCTAAAATACACTACGATACATTTATGGTTATGATTATTTATGACTGCAGTTGTAGATGGACTTCACTGAATTGAAAGAACATAGTATCTATACCTACACACATTTTTAAAATGTAATACAAATACATGTATTCATATGGAATTACTAATTTTTTACATTTTTAAGGTAGAGCAAATGTTTTAATTGCCACCCACCTGTATGATCTCCTAATATTGTTCCTTACCCCATAGGCTTTTAGTACTAATTCAGATTCTATTCCAAGCTGTTGGTTTAATTAAATAACAAACTTAACTGATCAATATTCGAAAATATTTTATTTCTTACTCTCGATTATATGTTTCATAAATATCTTCAAGGAAATAATTTTTCATAAGCGTTTACTAACGATTAAAATCCACTGTTACTTTCACTTATAATAACGGTTTCAACTTCAATTGTAATAATATAAAAATTATTATTTCTAAACCCATTGTACGTTTTATTCCAAAAGATTTTTCAAGTGATATTCTTTACATTTTCATAATAGCTTATCGGATATATTGTTTTTTTACACTCGTTTACCCTGGTGCTAATGGCTGAAACGGCCATATTATTACATTTTCATTATTTTTTCTCGATCAGCACAATTCTGTGTGATATACTGCACTGCCGTTATTTGGTCTTATTTTCTGTGATAAAATGTGAATAAAATATCCAATACTAAGGATCTATAAAGTATATTACAAAACCGTGTACGTAAATAGAACGACGATGTGTATGCATATCACATGGTGTCTCTAGTCTCAAAATATATTATGTATCAATAACTGTTTTTCCAGTCAACTCTTTTTACGAACAACTTAAAGCAACATTCATACTACATTTTTATGTAGAAAATAAATATTGACTAATTTTTATATGCAGGATTCTTAAAGTTTTTTGGTTTTCTAAACTGCAACCACCACTTTTGACTAAATATTAAAAATAAGAATATTGTTTTTGAAAATTTCAAATTTTAAATTTTTATCTTTTGACTAACTCGACTAGTAGTTAAAAAATTATACAATTTTAAATTTTGAGTAGAGAGTGAAAAAACAAAAAGACAGTTTAAAGTGGAGCTTCAGTTTATTAAAGACAATTTTACTTAAAAATTATAAAGTTTATTACAAAAAAAATTATTTTGTATTTAGTCAGTTTTACAGTTTTGTATCTCACAATTAACTGTAATCAGGAAAAATAAATGTTGATGACAAAAAAAGTGTTAGGTAGAAAAAAAATTTTTTTTCACATTTTCAAAATTTTCTTGTGCCAAAATATTTCTTATATTATTGTCTATCTATGTTTAAATTTTTATAAAGTTTGGATCAAAATATGATAAATTCTGAGTCTTTTTTTTCAAGTTTTGGGTAGTGTCCCCCCCCCAAAAAAAAAAAAATTAAGAATTGAGAAATTCAAAAAATGATCTCTTCAAAATACCAACTAGAGGAAAATCAGATTTCAAAAAGTTGCTGATTGAGACTTTTTGAACAAGTGTTTCTATACGAAAAATAATTTACAGAAAAAAAAATGAACATCATTGTAAAAACACTAGCTTCTTCGCTTCGTTCAGAATCTAAAAATAACATTAATTGTAGAAACCCTAGTTTCTTTGCTTTACTCAGAATAATTTAATAAACGCTTCACAGTCGAGAAAGTCCAAAAATGCCTTATATAAGTTCGAAAAAAACTAAAAGCTCGTGAACCACAACGGCAATTTGTAGATCGCGTTTCATAACACGGTCGAATTGATTAACGACGAAATACTTAATAACAAAGTTTCAAATTAATTATTAAACTTTCGAGTTTCTAGTGTCTCCGCTAAAAATAAAGGAGTGCACAGTTATGCGAAGTCAAACGATTGTACAGAGAAAGTCTGACATCAAATTAATAATTTCGCATAATATTCTGAAACACACACACACACATCCACAATTTGATAATGGCAATGTTTACAGATGACAAGACGTATTCTAATTTCAGAAGGACACAAACGAAAAAACGTATTAACTTAATCTGAATAATTCGAAGTAGCAAAGAGTTCTTAAGTGTTATACTCAAAATGACAGAGGAAACGAGCTCGAAATTCTTATTTGTTCGTAAATATGACTTTAAAATGAAAAATACGGTCTGAAAAGTAGATTTTCCGAGGATAATGCACAATGCACATACAATAAAATTGTTATAATCATGAATTATGAGACTCGAGACTCTTTCTAAAGGAGTAATTTTGTTTGTGCGGATTGCAAGCGAAATTGCAGAGATTTAAAAGTCGTTGTTAAAAAAAAAAAAAAAAAAAAAGGAAACAAGGGAAACATTACAAGTTTTTACGCGCTACATGAGGCAAGTACGAAAAAATACGCACTTCACACCTTGGGTATTATTCACGCCTCGAATTGAATACGTTTGTAGATGAATTAAATTTTAAATAAACGATAAATCATTTCATCAATAAGATGATTCTGAGTGGAGTTTCAGTTTATTCGAGAAAATATTACTTAAAAATTATAAAGTTTGTTATTAAAACGAAAAAAAATTATTTTTTACTCGGCCATTTTTATATATATTACACTATAAACTAAGAAAGTAAGAAAAAAAAAAAGTAAAGTAAAATATAGATAAGAAAGCCGGACATACTTCGTACTACGGATATTCTTCACTTCTCGGGTCAGATACTCTTGGTGGGTATGTAGAATTTTAAAGAAACTATAAATAATTTAGTAATATTATTTAGTTCGTGTGTATTTTGTATTTTGTATTGGCCACCGTGCGTGTATCCCAGTCTGTGACTTGTTTCTATTGCATGAAGACAGTTTTCCCAATCTATATACCCTAAAAAAAATTTTACCAATATCATTTCTCCCCAATTATTATTTATATTATTTGTGAATTCCTTATATAAGGTTAAAATAGAAAATAATCGTGAAATTAATCAATCATCTGTAATTTAAATGTTTTACGCATCTGATTTTAAGAAAAATTTGAATATAAATGTTACCGTCAATGTCGTAAATTTAGGCAATTATGATATTGATTAGTTAATTCATATAATGCCTGGGTAAGTAAGTCATTCCCTAAAATTATCGCATATTTTGAACGTTGACTTGATACATCAGAAGATGTTATAATTAGATACACTGGCTAGTCATTGTTTTTTTTTTATGATCAACAGCAAGATTACCTATTTTGAAGCAAAAGTTATCTTTTATGGTTTTAGTATACAGCAAGTTTTAGTGCGAACGTTTTAACTAGTGTACGAACATAACATAAAACGAACATTAGTACGGTTTTTTACGAACATTTTAGTAAGATAAAAGTAAAAATTTAGATAATTAAATTTTTACACACAAAATGCAAAATATAAAAACTGTTGTTGTCTTGTCGTGTTTTTTATTCTCTTTAAACCGTTTTATACGTAGAAGTCTATAAATATTAAGTCATATATACCGGGAATTCGTTCTGTTAAATTTTCAAAATTCACATTATTTTTCTTTCAGAAAAAATATTCGAAAATAAAACTCATTTTCTTAAAATTCACCAATCAACTTATGTCAAAGAACGCTGATATATGAAAAAACAGATTATACGGTATGCCTAATCACATAGTTGTCTTGATGTCCAACACTTTGTTTTCTTGTCATCAATCTTTATGGTACAGTCTTATCATAAAATTGTTTTTGCAATTATTGTTATAGTTGTGTTAAATATTATTAATATTAAAATAAAAATGGTATACCAAATCAAGTAGGTAGTGAAAAACCATCAAAATCATCAGTAACTTATTCTAATATTTAATTATGTAATTATAAAAATATTTACACGTATGATATGGTTGAAATATCTTACAAATTTAAAGCAAAATGTATATTATATAATATAGTGAATAATATAAGTACCTACATTTTTATACCTAAAAACTAATATGATTCGAATTGGTTAAAATTCTAAAAATCATGTTCTCGTTTCACCTTAAATTGAATCCCCCCACCAAAAAAATAAATAAATAAATAATGGCTGGATTCGGCTATGACAGCCATACGAATAACAAATAACAATCATAGATCACGACCCCTTTTAACACAGACTTTAGAACAAAACATGCGCATCGCCGTTTCCAATATTACACTTGCAGACATCGATTTTTTATGCAGAAATATAAAAACACCTCTTTAACTCTACGAGTTATAATTTGTTTTCAATTATTGTTGTTGCTGACATCATTTTTCACTTGTACTCGTGCAATTAAAAAATTTTAATTATATATACAATTATTTTCAAATCTGTTAAAAGACTTACATTTTAATATAAGTATGTGCTGAATTTGCAATTTTTAAATGTTTAAACCCTTTCCCGGTGAGTATAAACAAAAAAGGTGCTTTCACCACGTCATTAAATTTAGTCAATTTCTTTTCGGAAAAGGTCGAAGAGCACTGTCAAACGGCCCACGAAAAGTTATGAATTTTACATGGATAGGGCTGGTTCTATTCGCCGTAAAAGCGTACACTCTGACGTCCCGTGTGGAAAAATGTCATATAACTTTCTCGAATCTCACACATGGTAGATATAAACGGTCGATACGACCGTGGGCGCGTGACAACGAGAATAATGTATTCCGGTATTGCACACACCTAAGGCCATAAATCGGATATTTCAAAGACTCGCGGCTGTAGGGTTGGATAAGCTTTCCAGAATATTTTCTCGAGCTTTTATCTAAACGCAGATACGTGTGTACCTGCCTATTAATTGATCGGAATCTTCCGAGAATTGGAAGCGAACACGTACGATATAAATAAACATCGTCTCTCCGAATCACCGATTTTATCTTAAAAAAATATCAGATACTATGCAGGGTCGGGGGAAGGGAAACCAGAAGGATTAAAGCGTCGAAGAAGCTATAGTATGCAAATGTTTACGTATATCCGCTTATGCGATTTTGAGTTCAAAGTTTCACTTGTCCTTGTACGAAATCCAATAATATCGAACTTTTTGAGAACACGTGGTGATGCCACATCCAAGAGTCATTTTAAGTACTTAGATCACATCGATTCGATTTACAATATTATCTGTTTCGCCATCTAAATGGTTATAATCACAAAATAAAGTGGTGTAGTTCTCGACCTCAAACTGTTACTGTTTTGAACGGTGATAGACATTGTATATTTTACTCTATAAAGGTAAAATTTAAAGTTTGGTATTTACTATTTAGTAAGTACGAATATCAATATATTCGGGTACTTAGTACCATGTTTGTGTTAAATAAAATATATATTACGTAAGACGTAACGATAAAAATTAACCGTTTTTTACTCAACAAATATTATTTTTAAATAATGCCTTAGTACCTATGCTCTTTCTTCAGGATGGTAATTTGATTTGTGCTCATTAAGTACGTACTTTGGAGTGATTCGACGAAATATTTCCTTAAAAATATCTCCGTCAAAATATACCCAGCAAAATATCTTCAAACCTAATCCTAATATTCCATACAGAAACATATAGAAAAGTTAACATTGAATTTAATATTTGTTGTCAAACTTTCTCAGAAAAGTTAAATTATTACGCTTTATTGAAGGTGAATGGATCGAGATGGGAATAGATATTAATACGTTTCACAGTCTCTAGAATAAGATTTTGGGGGGTTCTAGCCTTTAGGGATTATCTGATGTTATATTTTATTTCCCACTGCTTTTGAACACCTTCAACGGACCAACTGAAATTATAATTAGAACTAGGGTTGTCTTAAAGGTAAATTGATTTTATAAAAGTAGGGGTAATTTTACTGCCAGACCGATACCTTTGGGACGGAATGAGGATTACTTAGGAGTCCTAAGTAATTACAGGACTACATAGCCGCTCATACATGATTTCATCATTAAACCCAATTTATATGTTATTAAATACATTGTTTTTACCTATCAGAAAATTTCATTATATTGTAATAATTTATATTTATTTATTAACATGATATACAGTAAATATATTTATACCTTTATGATATTCTAACTACTGTCTATAACTGTTGTTTAATCTAACAACAAAACTATCTAGCAACGGACACAGTAGCGTATTTTAGATTCCTTTTTAAGTGAAAGGAGGGGGTGAATTCTGCCTACTTCTCTTTAGAAAAGAGCTAAAGAAGTTTGTTTTATTAATAGATTTTCAATTATTTTTCTATTTAACATTCTTTTTGCATATTTTATAATTTTTATAAATTGGAGAAAGTATTTGATCCCTTTTTTTATAAGTGTTTGGTGAAACCAGGAAATTTCACATCTTCGAAAAATACCCCTCACCCCGTTTTTGCGGCCGTACGAACCTGATACGTTTCGCAGTACTCGGGGTCGTCATAGAACTCGTGCAAATAGCTCTTGACGCCGAATCCCGTGAGCCGGCGCCCGGTGTGCGCGTGATACGGGTTGTCGGGGGCCACAGCGGCGGCACCGTCGGTCGACTGGTGGTGGTGCTGCTGTTGGTGGTGACGGTATTTTTTCTTGCAGGGCCCGCGGGCCGACGGTGGCGAGGACGAGTGATGGTCGGCCTGCACGAAGCTAACGCGATTCGTATGATGCGCCGTCCTCTTGTTGTTGCAGTGCACCAGTATGCCCTTGGCCGCGGTGGTGGCGGGAGGGGCCCCTTGCTCTGGGTGGGCCTTGGTCCCTAGCACCGGGCTTGGACGGCAGCCGTCGGACGACGAGACTGACTCGCCATCGTTTTCGGACGTCATGACGTAAACCGGACTGGTCAACACCGGATCGCAGCTGAAATGAGATGAACGATTTTTTTTTTTTATTATTATTATTCAACGGCGAGAGACGAAGCTGTGATGTAACCTGTAAAGAAGGCATAATTATGTTGGAGGGAGATAGACTCTTTTTCCAGGGTCTTTTTACATTTTGAGTGCAACGAAGATTGTAAAAGAAATGTTATGTGTTTTCTCTAATTTTTTGAAATTGAAATTCGTTCAGCATCTCTGTAGAAATCAGAAATTTCTTATTTTCTTAACGTGCTTAAAAAAGTCATTGCTATAAATAGTATAAATTATCAATAATTTCCATCGATCAACTATTTGGGAAAACTATAGCAAACTGGAGTAAAATCGGCATAATTTACCAACAATTACTTATTTTCCTCGACGATTTCAGTTACTTAGTTGTAATAACAAAAATAATATTTATGAAAACTCCAAAAAATTTTTGCAAATCATCAACAACAATACAGACAACAGTCTCATAACAATTTTAAAATATTTGATACCTTTTGAGTTAAATACAGAATTTTGGAATATTATACTTGCTTCCCGGACATTATACCACCTGGTCAAAATCATTATATTTTCCACTAAAAATGTCATTGACGACTTCCAGTCAAAAAGAATTCGTATGAAACAGAATATAACTTTACTGATAATGAAAATTACGTTTTTTGTCATTTTTTCCTCTGTGATGTTAATTATCCAATCGATTGTACCTACTATTAAATATTTTATTTATTATTATTGTCTACCACTGTAAAATACTATGTAAACGTATCATTACTTTAATTGTAATAAACTATTTTAATTTTAAATATTTTTCACATACCTACTATACTTCACTTTTAAATAATTACGGAGGCCACTTTGAACATCTTTAACAGTTAAAAACCAATTTAAAAATCAGTATTATTTTTATTTATTGTTACAATTTTAATTGTCATTACTTTAATTATAATTAATTTTTTTTAATTTAATTGTTTTCATTTAGGTATGTTATCTTGAAATGGGACAAGTGGGCGCGGCCAAATGAGCTAAAACAAATTATATACATTTTTTTTTTAAATGTATATTTATTATGTCTTGCCACCTTTATCTAAAACATCCACAACGATCTACCACATCATCCACTCTCACATCAACAGTCCTCATATTATTATTATATTATATTAAATAATTTATTCTGATAGTAATACCGTGTCGTTTTTCACGGACAACTAATTACAAATTTTACAAGGTTTTGATTAAATAAAAATCAGAAAAATTACTACAAATATTAAATGCTATGAATATTTTACTGTAAAATAAAAATAGACATGGATTAAAATTATGGAGTATTTAAGAGGAATTGCGCATAATTACCAAATTAATTTGATTTTGTTACACCACATATAGGTACCCCACGTAAAAAAACCCTTTTCAGGGTCAACATATTGATATAGCAAACAAATTTTCACGCCAATGCTATCATCGTATAAAATATAATTACCATATGAATGTTGCTATGGTTATCAAATGAGTGTTATAACATAAATAGTTCTATTGTTTATTTCGTTCATGAACATAATATGTAAATAAAACCGCCGCGTAATAATAGTAATATTTTAATAATATTATAATAAAACAATTTGGAGAGACCATTTCTATAAGAAATCGGGTACACAAAAATAGAAAAAAAGATAAATATTAGGTAGATATATGCATTTATTTTATAGAAAATATTTTTTAATTACTATTAAAATGACACACATCTTATTTTAGTTTTAGATTCTAAACGAAGTGAAGAAGCTAGTGTTCTTATAATGATGTTTTTTTTCTGTGTACAACTTTTCGTATAGAAATACTTGTCCAAAAGTTTCGATCAATAACTTTTTGAAACCGGATTTGCCTCTAGATTGTACTTTAAAGAGGTCATTTTTTGAATTTCTCAATTCT